>CATNEM010000167.1:847500-957500 GCA_950096795.1 Macrostomum cliftonense
TAGGCGCCAAATGTTTGGGTATCTAGGTGCCAAATGTTTGGGTATCTAGACGCCAAATGTTTAGGTATCTAGGTACCAAATGTTTAGGTATCTAGACGCCAAATGTTCAGGTATCTAGACGTCAAATCTTTAGGTATCTAGACGTCAAATGTTTAGGTATCTAGGTGCCAAATGTTTGGGTATCTAGACGCCAAATGCTTAGGTATCTAGGTACCAAATGTTTAGGTATCTAGGCGCCAAATGTTTAGGTATCTAGGCGCCAAATGTTTAGGTATCTAGGCGTCAAGTTTTGAGGTAATTAGGCGTCAAGTGTGAGTGTGACGGTATGGGGGCACCAAATGTCGGGGTATCAGGGCGTCAATTGTGGTGTATCCAGACGTCAAGTGTCGGGGTAACTAGGCTAATTCTGGAGGTATTGGGGCGTCAGATTCAGGGGCATGGGGGGGCGTCCCAGCACTAGAAGCTTTGGCCTAGTGCTGCTAGAAGCTTAGCTTAGCTTAGCAAATCGAATTTTATACAAAAATTGGGTAAAATCCAAGTCAATATACCCGAATTCCATCGCTGACTTTTGCCTTCCCCCCTGATAATTTTGGTCTTAACACCTTTCGATGCTTGTCCGAGCCATGAAGCCTCGCGAACTCCCCCCCAACCCTGAGGGGAATTGCATTAGCAAGGTTAAGAAAAAGTCAAGCTATAGAAAAAAGCAGGCAAAGGGATTGCGGAAGGCCCTATTCATTCTATTTGCCGCGTTTAACTCTGCATGGCCTTCCTTCCGGCTTTGTCGGCTGCGGGCCTGTCGCATCCTCCAGAACTGGTCGCGACTGACGCCGCAATGTCTGGAGGAAATTCCCCTTATCCCTCATCACCCCATCCGCCTATATCCCGCTCCCCCTGATTTCCCTTATTTCTATGGGGCAGGGTGGATCGGGTTTAGTGTTACCGCCGAGCTGGGTTGCTGGCCATGCGATTTCTATAGCTTATTCATATTCGAATCTTCCCCCTCTCTCTAGTTTCTTCCGAGGTGGGAGAGGTCGCCCCCCGCTATTCGAACGGGCGAGTGAAGAAAAAAGATGCCTCTATAACTTCCGTGTCCGCATGGATGCATAATGTATCTTCGACCGTACTGCCAGCGCTTCAAAGATGCACCCCTCAACCTACAGGCTTTAGACTGCGCATGCTATTCACACCTCCTCCATGGCAACATCGGCGCTCTACCACTGGCTGCTGCTGCTGTGTCACTTGTCAGCTTGGAACAGATTTTGCATGGTAACATTCGCGGCAATTATTGACCGTTTTGCACACATCGTTAGGCTGGAGGTTTATTTGTTCGTTACTAGGCACTGGTCATTGGAATATGAGCCTGTTTACGAGCTATCATAGCGTCAATCTATGGATTAAGAAGGCCTTAGAAATCCCGTTAAGCGTGCCAAAAAATCCCATTTTGAGAGACAATTTTTGGTGCTCTCCACTAACCGCTGCCATGGGTACGAGTACACAGCATGTCGAGTAGACGCTCAGGGCAGATGTACACCCGAGATGTACGTCCCGAAAGTCATCACGGATTTCTTAGGGTTAGCAGGCTCTTAAAAGTTTCGAAGTCCATGGCAATCCGATAAACGCTAAATAGATTGTTAGAAGACACCGATTTAATGAAGAAGACTTGGACCCCAGAAGATCGCGCAACAGAAGGTCGACAGAAATATGCATAGAGAAAGAGAGAGACAGAGGGAGGGCGAGGGCAGTAGGGGCGTCATATGGAAGCCCTGAGCCCTCTGTGCGCAGCGTAGCTTCAAGCGACAAAGCGTACAAGAGCTGCAGAACCAGCTGGAATCGGCCATGTGCCGGCAGTCCAGCACCATGTGGTGCAGGGGATAATGTGCCAACTGCTGCGCGGGGCATATAACCCGGGGCTTGTCTCTGCCTGTGCGCCTGCCAGCTCAGAGCTCCCTCCCGCTCCGCTGCCTTCTCCTAACAGCTCAACGAAGATCCAGAGAGCGTCGACGACGACTCTGGAGCATTGGTTTCAGAATGTGACTGCTGGCGCTCCGATGATGGGAACCGCTGCCTGTTCTCGAGGTGAGTGTCGATCCATCTATCCATCTATTTCTATCTATCTATCTATCTATCTATCTATCTATCTATCTATCTATCTATCTATCTATCTATCTATCTATCTATCTATCTATCTATCTATCTATCTATCTATCTATCTATCTATCTATCTATCTATCTATCTATCTATCTATCTATCTATCTATCTATCTATCTATCTATCTATCTATCTATCTATCTATCTATCTATCTATCTATCTATCTATCTATCTATCTATCTATCTATCTATCTATCTATCTATCTATCTATCTATCTATCTATCTATCTATCTATCTATCTATCTATCTATCTATCTATCTATCTATCTATCTATCTATCTATCTATCTATCTATCTATCTATCTATCTATCTATCTATCTATCTATCTATCTATCTATCTATCTATCTATCTATCTATCTATCTATGCTTTTGTCTACATATCCATAAATGAAACAACAACAATAATCTATTATTATATTCATCGATCTGTCTTTCTAGTCGTTGTTCTAGGTTAAGTAGTCAGTATCCCATTTTTTGAACCACCCAGGCGTTCATTTCGAAGAGCACAGTGTCCGAAGGGCAAGTATGGATGTTAGATACGAAGCGCTGCTCACGCTTTAGCAGTTGAAAATCAATTGAGCATTTCGAAGCTCAACCGGAATGCGGTCTAGATGTGAATGAATTCGAATCGGTTAGGGAGGATGGGGATTTGGGGCGTCTCCTCAAACTGGCCAATTCTTGCCATTTCTTACCGATAAGAAATTCGCGGGGCAGCAGTGTTTGATTAAACATTGGCTAGCTTGCTGCTTTTGGGGAAAAAGCAGCAGCCATAGGGTAAGGTTAGCGGCTAGCTGGAATGTTATGCGTGCATCGGTCGCGTTAAGGCATCTCGGGCTCAAAAAAATATTTGCTAAATGGCCGGGCTCATTGCCTCCGCCGAGCAGATATGCCATTAAGGACCTGGGTCATATAAACTCGCCAGATAAATATGATAGGAATAATATGGCGTGCAATGGGATATTACTATCCTTCTAACGACAACTGCGAGGCTGAGTCACTAGACTTAAAATAAGACCTCTATCAACATCCTTTTCGGTTGCGTCTGTCTCGTGCAGTTGGTTTAAAAGGGTGTTTCTTAAAATAAAGGGAAATAATAATTCTAAGGGGAGTTTCATTTCTTCTTAAGGAAATCCTCACTTTAAGTCAGAAAACAGTAACTACTTTTACACTAGTAAAAGTGGCAATTTTTGATCTGGAGACAGTGCCACATTTGATCTGGAGGGAGTGCCACATTTGATCTGGAGAGAGTGCCACATTTTGATCTGGAGAGAGTGCCACATTTTGATGTGGAGAGAGTGCCACATTTTGATCTGGAGAGAGTGCCACATTTGATCTGGAGAGAGTGCCACATTTTGATCTGGAGACAGGGCCACATTTGATCTAGAGAGAGTGCCACATTTTGATCTGGAGACAGGGCCACATTTGATCTAGAGAGAGTGCCACATTTTGATCTGGAGACAGGGCCACATTTGATCTAGAGAGAGTGCCACATTTTGATCTTGAGAGAGTGCCACTTTTGATCTTGAGAGAGTGCCACTTTTGATCTTGAGAGAGTGCCACATTTTTATCTGGAATCAGTGCCATATTTGATACGGAGAGAGTGCCACTTTTGATTAAGAGACAAAACTACGGCCTCAAACTCAAAGCAATCACGTGACCGGATGTGAGACTCACCTCGGCGAATTTGGCGGCGTGCGCCGACCCGACCTGGAAATAATCCAACGGATTGCTGGAATCCGGAAAGTGCGCGAACTGCTGCTCGTAGTAGCCGCCGCCATTCATCAACCCGGCGTCCATCATGTTGTTGTTGTTGTTGTTGTTGTGCAGCTGGTGGTGAGCAGCGTCAACCTGATGATGATGCAATCCCTGAAGATGCTGTTGATGGTGACCGCTGATGCTGTCCATTGAATCCAACTGATAGGCCAAGTGCTGCTCGTGATTCCGTCCGACTGTGTAGCTTCTGCTGTGGTTGTTTGTGGCGGGCACGCCAGTGATTTGCTGATTGCAGGGACCGCTGCTAACACTCAGCATGTGCTGCTGTTTGCTGCTTCTGCTCTGAAGTTGCAGTGAAGTAGTTGATGACTATAAGATTCTTAAAATTTATTCTTCTATTTCTCCAGTCGTGGCGTTAGCGAATGCAAAATCGAAACTGTTTGAAAGGCAAGTAGAGGTGGTGGCGAGGGAGCTCGTGGGGTCTTGGACTCTCCCGTTCCTACCTCTCGGCTCCGGCTCTTTATTGGCGGAGAGCGGAGGGGGGTGTGTGCGCTGCGTGGGTCAGGCCAGCCCGAAATTCCCTGTTCTCTCTCTCCCGCCATTTCCCCTTCGCGTGTCTTCAATGGCACGAGGAATTGGAGGAATCACCCCCGTTCAAGTTCTCCTCTGTCTTTCTGATCCCTCGCAATTAATAATAGGGGGGCCGGCAAACCGCCCCTCCCAGCCTTCAACCTCCCAAATTGAGAAGATGTGGCAGTTCAGAAGGAGTAAAACAAAGACCTAAGCAAAGAAGAGCGGAGTAAGGACGAGGAGGAGTTGGGCAGAGAAAGAGAGCGAGCAGTAGGAGGGGGCCCGCCTTCTTCCCAATTCCCCACTTCGCTCATCAAACGGACCAAGAGCAATGCGAGACCCCACATGTGAGTGTTCATTCCCTACAGTCTACACAAAGCTTCTCCCCCGTGAGTGTGGGGACTGGCTGGGGGGTGCTCTTCCTCCATCCCGGTTTTTCTGTCTCAGTTAGTGTGAACAGGGATGTCCATTGTCGCGAGTGCGTGAGGATTTTTGAAGCCGGCTTCTTTTTCCTAAAGTGTCGAATCGAGGCCAATGCGACTAGAGGCGAGTGGGTTCTGACTCAAGACGAAAAATTAAGCGATTCGATTTTGAGACTGTTTAATAATTCCGCGCTTGTCGGACGCGTCTGCTCTTTCTCTGGGGATTTTTTTTCCCTTCCGTGCCGGACCTCGAACTACCGGGCGCATTTTAGAGGAAATATTTATTAAAGCATTGGTGGCGCGACACACTTCAGCTAGCTCTGTGTGGTGATTCTCTACAATTCTCCATCCCTCCCTCTCTCTATTATCGAAAAGCCGGAGCCTACGGAGGCGAGACGATGGATGGGATAATATTTTTTTTCGAAGGGGAGCAAACCGGCACGGGTTAGTCGGGTCTTTAGGGAAATGGTAGAAAAAAATTTTTTTCGCTGAGACCGAGCCCCTCCCTGTGAAGTCTACGCTACTGCTTGGTATCCCAGATGCGAATAGAACAGTAATCTTGAGCCAGTGAAGCTCTACGCATGGTGTGTCAAAATCCACGACAGGAAAGATTTTTTTCTGCGTCTACCGCTGCTTTTGCTTAAGTTGTATTTCTTTACCCTGTGTCTCTCTGTTGTTTTCGCTTCGAAGTGCGAAAACAAGCTTACACTGCTCCGAGCCTCTGCTTCTGGCTGGGAGGTGTGGCAAGAGGGGACAAGTTTAGGAGTTTAGGTAGAAAAAGTTTAGCTAGGATTGAAAATATAATATACTGCAAATGCTTACCGAGACAGCCGTTGGAGTCGCTGGAGGGCTATAGGGACCGAGGGACAACTGACCGATTCGAAAATGATTATTCGATGCCGAGGGGGAAGGAAGAAATCCAAGAGGGGATTAATCAATGGGAACTATGTGGAAGAATACAGACAGTCCAGTGATGAGACGAGGCCTATGCGTATTGGGAGGCCGCGCGGGGGACAGAAGTATATGGACAGACGATTTGAAGAGAGGGAATCGTTCTCAAAACGCTTTTTTCTCTTCAATTTCTTCCGCTTGGTTCGGGCTTTGCCTGCTTGCTGTGGGAGCCTTCCCAGTTTTATCTCGCTAATGTTTGTAAGCTCTGGGCGTGCAGTGTCTGATCCGTCTTCCTCAAGTCTTTTCTATCTTTCTCGTCTTCCCTGTCTCGCTTACTTACCTCCCCCCAGGCGCAGCCCCTGAAGCCAGCAGCAGAGGCGAGTCCCAGCCAACGGAGTGCTGTGGAAGAGCTGCTGATAGCAGTGCCAAGCCAGGCCCAGCAGCCAATGACGATAGAAGCGGGCCAGCTCCTCCTGGGCAATTAGCTAAGCAGCATTCGTCTATCTGTGCGTTTTTTGCTTCTGACTGTGCATGAAATGTCCCGCGTTAACTTGTTGCTTTATAGTTAGTGCGGGCTGCTGGTCCTGGAGGACAATGGAAAATATTTATCAACCAAATACAGGCTTACTGACCATATCTTCTGATGAGACTTGAAAAGTTTTATCGAGCAACAAAGCATTTGCAACTTGAAGTTCTTGTTCCTGTTCGTCTTTAACTTTAGGGCCTCATTTTATGCATACAATAGAGACCTTGGAAGCACTTAAGCTACCCTTGAGACAATTTGGAGGCTTTGAAGACACTGTAGACCCTCTAGATAGCCTTGAAGAATTCTAGGGAGGGCTGCAACACTCTAGAGACATTGGAGGCACTCTAGAGACATTGGAGACACTCTAAAGACATTCGAGACACTCTAGAAACATTGGAGACACTCTATAGACATTCGAGACACTCTAGAGACACTGGAGACACTCTAAGGGAACATAACACATTCTAGAGACATTGGGGACACTCTAGGGATATCGGAGACACTCTAAAGACATTCGAGACACTCTAGTGACATTGGAGACACTCTAAAGACATTCGAGACACTCTAGTGACTTTGGAGACACTTTAGAGACATTTGAGACATTCTAGAGACATTCGAGACACTCTTGAGACACCGGAGACACTCTAGGGGCATATAACACATTCTAGAGACATTGGGGACACTCTAGAGACATTCGAGACACTCTAGGAATATATGAGACACTCTAGAGACATTGGATACACTCTAGGGAGACTCTAGGAAGATTAGAGCCACTCTAGGGAGACTCTAGTAAGATTGGAGACACTCTAGGGATATCGGAGGCACTCTAGAGACATTGGATACACTCCAGAGACATTGGAGACACTCAAGACACATTGGACCCACTCATCTTATAATGCACTCATTAAATGGAATACAAAATTTAAATTATTTTCACGAAAAATCGTCTTAAGCGGCAGCTGAAAAAGCCTACGAGCAGCAACCCGGCGATTTCACTGATTTCAGCTACCGAATGCTGAGTAACACTATCCGAATTCAAGGTGCGTGTGTTTACGTGTGTGAATGCACATATTTCGAATCCGAATGCAGAATGTGAAGCTGAGCGAAACCAGCTCACCCATCTGTAATTATAACTGATTATCAACTAACCATCAGGCCCGCACAGCTTCACATTCGCAGCGGTCTAGCATCGCTTCGAGGCATACAATTATGCCTAAACGGCCCGTTAAGAGGCGTGTGCGCACACACAAATTATAGGCTACTCGAAATCTTCTTCTAGAAGCAGAGCGGAGAAAAAGAGTCAAATAAAAACATTGACAGTGAGAGGGGAAAAAACGTGCCTCGCATACGCGTCGAAAAATCGTTGGGCATGTTGGGCACGGCGACAATTCGACTGGAAAAGACCGAAGCAGACGATCGACGTCGGTGCCCAGGCGAAGCAGAGCCAATTAGAGCTGCATTGCTTTAATTAGTGCCGGATGGGCGGCGACGATGCGGCAGCGGAAGCGGAGGCTGGAAGAGACCACTTTGGCCGTGGCTGCTCGCACCTGAGACTCCCTCTGCATGGGATTGGGATAATGGGGAGTCTCGGGGAAGCCAATTTTCCATAGGCGTTTCTGCCTTCTGATTCGGTCGCTCAGGTGGCTGAGAGGATCCAAGGATGGTACGAGACTTGAGATTGTAAACGAAAGGCTCTAAGATTTTCCAATTCTTTTGGACGACAGCATTGTCAAGTTGGTGCTTCCTGCTTCGAATTCTGCATGTATTTTTTCTGTTACTATCCTTTAGTGTTGGTGGAAAAATAAAAATATGAGTTGGGCATGATGAAAGGATTTTGAGGATTAGCGAAATTTGACATTATCAAAATATAGATTATGTAGCAAATCTAGGAGGACAGGAGCAGGAAGCATTGGGTATCTAGGAGGACAGGAGCAGGAAGCATTGGGTATCTAGGAGGATAGGAGCAGGAAGCATTGGGTATCTAAGAGGACAGGAGCAGGAAGCATTGGGTATCTATGAGGATAGGAGCAGGAAGTATTGGGTATCTAGGGGGACAGGAACAAAAAGTATTGGGTATCTAAGAGGACAGGAGCAGGAAGCATTGGGTATCTAGGAGGACAGGAGCAGGAAGCATTGGGTATCTATGAGGACAGGAGCAGGAAGCACTGGGTATCTAGGAGGATAGGAGCAGGAAGCATTTGGCATCCAGAAGGACAGGAGCAGTAAGCATAGGGTATCTAGGAGGACCGGAGCAGTAAGCATAGGGTATCTAGGAGGACCGGAGCAGTAAGCATAGGGTATCTAGGAGGACCGGAGCAGTAAGCATAGGGTATCTAGGAGGACCGGAGCAGTAAGCATAGGGTATCTAGGAGGACCGGAGCAGTAAGCAAAGGGATTTTTAATACTTGAACTAACTGGCGCATGTTATGGGAAATAATTCACGCTATTTGCTCGTACCTGGCACTACCAAAATGCAGTTTGTTAGAGAAATCCCTTGAATACAACAGATTTTCCAATGGGTTCTGTGCGGCGACCCCGGGGTTAGGAGCCCACTGGGGGGTCCGGACGGCGTTGCGAAAATTGACAGCTTCGGCTTGAAGAAAATATTCTTGCCTCTCACAATTTTCATGACTGAAGCAAATATTGCGCGCGTGCGCTTCTCTGCTCCGTGCTACTTGGCGAAATGTGATTCCACTTAACTTGCATCGCAGCCCCCCCACCCCTATCCTATTTGGCTTATCCCGCTTCTGAACGACAATCCCTATTGCTTGCCTCAATTTCTCTTTTCAATGCTTGAAAGCTTTTTTGGACCGACTGACTGGCTGGCTAAACTTGATACTTTGTGTAAAATTACAGAAATGGTACTATTATAAATGTTGATTCTTTGATTTGAGATTGAGAACTGAAAGTAGAAGTTACATTCGGAGA
This sequence comes from Macrostomum cliftonense, assembly GCA_950096795.1. Classification (NCBI taxonomy): domain Eukaryota; kingdom Metazoa; phylum Platyhelminthes; family Macrostomidae; genus Macrostomum; species Macrostomum cliftonense. The sequence continues at coordinate 856,704 of CATNEM010000167.1, forward strand.
ATTTCAGATCGATCTAGGAATTTAGTTTGGATTTAGAATGGTGAATTTGGAAGCAGAGTGGTTGATGGAGGATTTTCGAAAAGTGGGTAGAGATCAAAAGAGGTGGGTAGAAATCTAGCGAGATACACATATAGAGAGGGTAGTTGGAGATCTAGAGAGATGGGCAGATGTAAAGAGAGGTAACGTTGAGATGTAGAGAGGGCATTTGGAGATCTAGAGAGATGGGTAGATATATAGAGAGGGCAGTTGGAGATCTAGAGAGATGGGTAGATATATAGAGAGGTTAGTTGGAGATCTAGAGATATGGATAGATGTGCAGAGAGGTGAGGTCGAGATCTAGAGACTTGGGTGGTGATCTAGAGGTGGATAAAGAAAAAATACGAGCAATAGAGATATTAAGAGAAGTAGAAGCGTACGTATAGATATTTCGAGGTGAATGTCAACAGAAAGCGAATTTTGGAGGGAGTGAAACTTTGTTGAGAGAAAAGGTCGCGTGGTGTCTCCCTCTCAAAAAAATTTTCTGGCATGATTTTTCGTGAAAATTGCCCTCAAAATTTTCAGGAAGATTTTCCAGAAAGTTTCGTGAATTCTCTCAGCTGAGAAAATTGCCAGTGGAGGCGCTAATCATGCGTCACTACCCTGGCCCGCGAGCAATTTTAATTTGTTTGGCGTAATTGTGCTGCAAGCAGCTGAGCTCAAAGACTGTTTGATTTGCAATTTTTCATTGGAGGGATAATTGTCAGGGGAAGGTGATTATGTGCAAATAAAATGCCCAATTTCCGCAAAAAAAGCTGGAGCTCGTCTTTTCGGACAATTATATGAATAATCGTTTCTTTTCGACGGATCTAAACCGACAATTTTGGATCGCCTTAAGAAATGATTTTCATATTTTTCTTCCTTGCATTTTATTAAAGAAGCACCGCAGTCATCGCTGTCTCAACCCCTCGCCTCCGAAGTTATTTATCTTCCCGGGTTCGGGGATTTGAATCCTGAGCGGTCACCCTGTGGGATATTAGTATAGTAGAGTAGGAAAGCCAAGGATTTTAAAGGATTTCTAACGGTGATAAGAGGATATTGGCGTCAGCAGGATTAAAGCAAGAATCGACTCAGCCTCGCTCGCTGGGATTTCTCACCTCTCCAAGCCGAAAAAAGGAATGACCGAGAAAGGATCAGCATATAGGAAGGGATTAGATCAAGCTCCATAATTCAAGCCAGCTTGAAAAGTTGCCTCTTTTGTCGACTAAATCTGTAAGTTTAATTAATGAATTTCAGGGAGTCTGTTCTCAAGCTCCTCTAACATGAAATGAGAAAGAAGAGATACTTTCAGATGCGTAATTTTTTCAAATGGATGGTCAACTGTCTGCTTCGGGCATGCCTAAGCATTGAATTTTATCTGCAAATTGACGAGATTTCTAATTAATCCCACGTAGTGTGTAGATGACGTGTATTTTGTCAGTCAATTAAGCATTGCTCCATTTTATTAATCAACATTTTTCAATTAGAGATGAAAAACTGGGAAACATTTGCTCCAGTTTTTAAGTTTTCTTCAGAAATGTCTGCGAAAGACAGAGCTTGGGGAAAACTTGTCAAATGCAGTTTTATACCTTACCTGATTTGAGCAGTTTTACTGGGGCAAAATTTCATGGAGCAATGCGTAGGGTTGGTGTGTGTGTGTGTGTGTGTGTGAGAGAGAGAGAGAGAAACACCCTCCCTTCCATGGAATCTCATTTCTCCTCTCTATCCCCGTCTACTCCTTTGTTTGCTAATCCTTTAGTCGTTGCAGCGATAGGAATTAGACTGTGCAAATATGCCCCGCACCACCACTACTTGCTTCCATGCCCCCTTCTTTCAGTCTCGGCTTCTCTGCGTGCCTTGTGTGTGCTTGTCTAAAGGGGACTTGCCCCATATATTTCTTTCACTATATATTCCTCCAGATCCCCTCTATAGCTGCTTCTATGCCCGAGGTATTTTCCTTCTCTCCCCGTCTCTCACTCTTTTTCTCCCATTCTCCTCTCATGGTTAAAGTTGCATAGCTTCCAACCAACACAACTCACTTTTTTTTCTCAAGTCGTCAGCTCGAGTCTTAGAACGGGCCCTGTAACTGTGGCGCCTCATTGAGCCCGTTAACTCTCTCAGTTATTGCTTAGTATAAATTAGTTACTTAGTAAGAAGCTAAGCGGCAGAGGAAAGACGCCGAAATTCTCGTTATAGTTGGGGATTTTTTTATGGGAATTGCGGAAAAGTTGAATAAGCTTAGCTATAAACCACACGGCAGCAGCAGCAGCAGCACAACTTCACCTAAATTGTGACTCACTTGTTCTCCTCCCCAGACTATATAACAGACCTTTGTGCAACGTGAAATTCAATAATACCAGCATTGGTTCGGCTGACTTTTTCAAGCTGGGCTCTCAACAACAAAGGGGCCCGCGCTCTGCTATGTAATGCACAATTTTAGAGCCCCAAACTGCCCAGTGAAAAATTTCCCAATAAATGAATAGATGAAATGATCAGTCTATGGCTGCAACTGGCCGTCAGCCACCTAAAGATAAAATCCCCAAAATTCTTTCAAAGAAAAAGATGGAGTCTAACAACAGCAAATGATAGTAAAAAGGAGACATCTATTCAACGCAGTCTAATCATTCAGCAAAATGATTGGCCGACCCCGCCTGCTAGTGCTGCTAGTGCAGGCAGTGTGTCTCCAGCTCCTCGTCCTCACAGACCAGGCCACGTGCTGCAAACGCAACCTACTAGGGCACAAAGAGACTGATTCTTACATTGTACTGCCCAGGTCACAGTTGCGCTCTATTGCGGCGCAGGATTTGAACAGCGCCAAAGTGCTCAACATATTCCTGGTTACGTCAACAATTCTAATGATTCTGATGGCGGCTGGGATCTACTACGAGATGCTGCAGTCAACGCCTAGATTTCTGTAGCCATGATTCGTAAATCGTTTAAAAGAACGACTTTCTGTGAAGTTTCTTCGTTAATATTTGTGCTTTTAATAATAAAAAATCAAGTTTACTCTTTCAAACCATATTATTCAACTTTAAATTCATTTTTTAAATTTTATTTTCTCTCTGCGCACAATACTACTGTAACAGAGAGAAATAAGTAGGCAAGTTAGCGCAGTCAAGTAAACGGGCTAATTAAATAATTAGATGAAGCGAAAAACACCACTGGATCCTCGTCGTTGGCAGAGTCGACGGCGACGGAAAGGGGGGTGGCACCGCCGGTGGATGTTGCTGTAGGGGATGTCGCCAGTTCCGCTTCTGGCTGGCTGGGATCATCGAAAAGTTCGCTTGTGTTGGCGGCGGCGTTTGAGGCTGAGCCGCCGCGGCCAACAAAGTACACGGCAATGTCTTCTCGACGCTTCTTCAGTAGATCGAGGAAATGCGACTCCCGGCCTCTGATGGACATTGGGGAGCAACGGGTGATCAACACACTGACAGCAAGGGGTGATCAACACACTGACAGCAAGGGGTGATCAACACACTGACAGCAAGGGGTGATCAACACACTGACAGCAAGGGGTGATCAAAACACTGACAGCAAGGGGTGATCAACACACTGACAGCAAGGGGTGATCAACACACTGACAGCAAGGGGTGATCAACACACTGACAGCAAGGGGTGATCAAAACACTGACAGCAAGGGGTGATCAACACACTGACAGCAAGGGGTGATCAACATCAACACACTGACAGCAAGGGGTGATCAAAACACTGACAGCAAGGGGTGATCAACACACTGACAGCAAGGGGTGATCAAAACACTGACAGCAAGGGGTGATCAACACACTGACAGCAAGGGGTGATCAACACACTGACAGCAAGGGGTGATCAAAACACTGACAGCAAGGGGTGATCAACACACTGACAGCAAGGGGTGATCAAAACACTGACAGCAAGGGGTGATCAACACACTGACAGCAAGGGGTGATCAACACACTGACAGCAAGGGGTGATCAAAACACTGACAGCAAGGGGTGATCAAAACACTGACAGCAAGGGGTGATCAACACACTGACAGCAAGGGGTGATCAACACACTGACAGCAAGGGGTGATCAACACACTGACAGCAAGGGGTGATCAACACACTGACAGCATGGGGTGATCAACACAGTGACAGCAAGGAGTGATCAATACACTGACAGCAAGGGGTGATCAACACACTAACAGCAAGGGGTGATCAACACACTGACAGCAAGGGGTGATCAACATACTGACATGACAGCAAGGGGTGATCAACACACTGACAGCAAGGGGTGATCAACACACTGACAGCAAGGGGTGATCAACACACTGACAGCAAGGGGTGATCCAAACACTGACAGCAAGGGGTGATCAACACACTGACAGCAAGGGGTGATCAACACACTGACAGCAAGGGGTGATCAACACACTGACAGCATGGGGTGATCAACACACTGACAGCAAGGGGTGATCAACACACTGACAGCATGGGGTGATCAACACACTGACAGCAAGGGGTGATCAACACACTGACAGCAAGGGGTGATCAACACACTGACAGCAAGGGGTGATCAACATCAACACACTGACAGCAAGGGGTGATCAACATCAACACACTGACAGCAAGGGGTGATCAACACACTGACAGCAAGGGGTGATCAACACAGTGACAGCAAGGGGTGATCAACACACTGACAGCAAGGAGTGATCAACACACTGACAGCAAGGCGTGATCAACATCAACACACTGACAGCAAGGGGTGATCAACATCAACACACTGACAGCAAGTGAGCGTGGCTCACCGAGTGACCAGGTTGGCCTCCCGCACAGTCTGCAGCAGCGGCAGGCCCCGAGTCTCCGGCAAGACGACGCCGATAGCCGCCCCGGCCAGGACGCTCAGGCAGGCGAAGCAGATGCTGGCGGCCAGCCGTGAAACGGAAGCGCCGCCGCTGTTCATCACAACGAAAGGCGCCGCAACCGAGGCCAGCCGGCCGACTGCGCTGCAGGCGAACAAGCCGGCGTTGCGAACGGAGGTGGGGCAAATCTCAGCCGTGTAGTGAATCAGCACAGAGAATGCGCACGTGACCAGTAGCTTAGCGACCAGGGCGATCAGAGCGTACGCTACCGAGTCTGCGAGCATTGATTGATTGTCAATTTTCTCCCATATCCCAAAGCAACAGTTGCTCTGACATCCCATATTAAACCGGCCTCACCCCGTTCCGGTAGGTTGAGCGCGGCCAGACAGGCGCCCAAGCCGATGTACATCGTCAGAATTGGCGTCCGACGTCCGAGACGTTCGGCCAGCAGCCAAGCGGCCACGTAGGCGGGCGCCTCGACCAGGCCGGACAGGGCGGTGCCGACGAAAACGTTGCCAGGGAGAACGAAGCCGGAATCGAGTGAAATGCCGTAGTAGACTAGATTGATGGCGAACCTGGGCGTTTATTGGGCTGATAATAATTTCACTTCTCTACTATAAGTAGGGAAATGAAGATACGCGTTTATTAAAAAAAGAATCATCAAAGAACGACATCTCCAGACACTACATCATTTTGAAACAGAATCATTCTAACACAGCATCATTCTGACACAGCATCGTTCTGACACAGCATCGTTCTGACACAGCATCGTCCTCGCACAGCATCGTTCTGACACAGCATCGTTCTGACACAGCATCATTCTGACACAGCATCGTTCTGACACAGCATCGTTCTGACACAGCATCGTTCTGACACAGCATCGTTCTGACACAGCATCGTTCTGACACAGCATCGTTCTGACACAGCATCGTTCTGACACAGCATCGTTCTGACACAGCATCGTTCTGACACAGCATTATTCTGACACAGCATCGTTCTGACACAGCATCATTCTGACACAGCATTATTCTGACACAGCATCGTTCTGACACAGCATCGTTCTGACACAGCATTGTTCTGACACAGCATTGTTCTGACAGCATCATTCTGACACAGCATCATTCTGACACAGCATCGTTCTGACACAGCATCATTCTGACACAGCATCGTTCTGACACAGCATCATTCTGACACAGCATCGTTCTGACACAGCATCGTTCTGACACAGCATCGTTCTGACACAGCATCGTTCTGACACAGCATCATTCTGACACAGCATCATTCTGACACAGCATTATTCTGACACAGCATCATTCTGACACAGCATTATTCTGACACAGCATCTTTCTGACACAGCATCGTTCTGACACAGCATTGTTCTGACACAGCATCGTTCTGACACAGCATCGTTCTGACACAGCATCGTTCTGACACAGCATCGTTCTGACACAGCATCATTCTGACACAGCATCGTTCTGACACAGCATCGTTCTGACACAGCATCGTTCTGACACAGCATCGTTCTGACACAGCATCGTTCTGACACAGCATCATTCTGACACAGCATCATTTTCGCAAGACCACCCGGCTTACCAGGCCATGAATAGAACCAGAGTCTTTCGCAACATCACAGACGTGTTGAAGAGCTCTTTGATGTGGCCTTCTGGTTGGTGCACGGGTCGCTGGGAGGTCTGATTGGCGAAAATAAAGTTTTGAGTGTTTACTTGGAGAATTTACAACCACTGTAGGAAGCATAAAGAGACGTTTGAAGAAAATTTCCTTTCACAGAATTGGATAGTTAGAACTTGTCAAAAAATTCATTTTTGGAATGCAAATCTGGATTCTCAGAGGAATCGTAGAGTGGAGGAATTAGGAGGGAGCCAAGTAGGTTGCTAGGGGAGATTCTAAAAAGAATCTTAACGAGTATCCGAGAGAATCGCTCCGAAATCTCACCAGCAGCTCGGCTGTAACAGCCGGGATCGTTTTTCCATTAATCCTGGCGATTCGTTGGCACACAAGCAGCGCCTCCGAGTAGCGCCCGTTGGTTATGAGCCATCTGGGCGACTCCTGCAACAGGCTGTGCAAGATTCGGGCTAGTAGTGATGCAGTCAGCGTAAACATTTCTCTTCCGCCCTTATCCTTTTTCCTTTGTCTCTAGCCTTTCTCATTTCTCGCTCGCGTGTCTCCTTTGTCTCTAGCCTTTCTCCTCTCTCTCTCGCGTGTCTCCTTTGTCTCGAGCCTTTCTCATTTCTCTCTCTCTCGCGTGTCTCCTTTGTCTCTCTCGCCTGTCTTTATTTCTCTCTCTCGAGTTTCTATTTTCTCCTCCTGTATTTTCTCATTTCTCTCTCGTTGTCATCCGTCTCTGTAGCCTCCGACTCCCATCTCTTAAACATTAATCCTGTCTCCCCAGCTAATTTCAACATCCTCCATGTCGCCGCATTATTGGCGCGCTCACAAATAGGCGGCCGCATAGCAGAGGCAGGGCGCACAGGCGCACAGCTGCAGCCAGCGCCAGTGCCGGATTAGGTAGGCCATGCCGGCAACTGACACGTAGCCGAGGCACCAATAGAGCCACAGCAGGTTAGCCACGGCGGCCCGGTGACGACTGGCAACGAATTCGGCGACGCAGACGGTAGCTAGTAGGCCGACTGTGGCGGCGACGCCGTGGAAGAAGCGCAGCGTCAGGTAGAACGCCAGGCTTGGTGCCAGACATTCGGCCAGGCTGAACAGCAGCTCGAGGGCGCAGCTGATCAGCACGACGGGCCGGCGGCCGAATCTTGTGGGGGGGGGGACAGATTTTAGTCAGATTCTGCTTGGTCTTTGTTTAGATCTTTGTTCACACCAGGTAATTTAAATAGAAAGTTGCATAAGCTTACCTGTCAGCCAGCACGCCCAAGACCAGACCGAAGGCAAAGCCCAGGGCGTAGGTGGCAAACACCAGAGGCTCTAGGCCGCTCCGGCTGCAGACCAGATTCCACTAAAATAATGAAAGTCCTTGGGTGCTTATCCAGGGTTAGTGCAGAGAGGGCTTATCCAGGGTTAGTGCAGAGGGGGCTTATCCAGGGCTTATCCAGGGGGTGCTTATCCAGGGTCAGTGCAGAGGGGGCTTATCCAGGGTTAGTGCAGAGAGGGCTTATCCAGGGTTAGTGCAGAGGGGGCTTATCCAGGGCTTATCCAGGGGGTGCTTATCCAGGGTTAGTGCAGAGAGGGCTTATCCAGGGTTAGTGCAGAGGGGGCTTATCCAGGGCTTATCCAGGGGGTGCTTATCCAGGGTAAGTGCAGAGGGTGCTTATCCAGGGTCAGTGCAGAGGGGGCTTATCCAGGGTTAGTGCAGAGAGGGCTTATCCAGGGTCAGTGCAGAGAGGGCTTATCCAGGGTTAGTGCAGATAGGGCTTATCCAGGGTTAGTGCAGAGAGGGCTTATCCAGGGTTAGTGCAGAGAGGGCTTATCCAGGGTCAGTGCAGAGAGGGCTTATCCAGGGTTAGTGCAGATAGGGCTTATCCAGGGTTAGTGCAGAGGGTGCTTATCCAGGGTTAGTGCAGAGAGGGCTTATCCAGGGTCAGTGCAGAGAGGGCTTATCCAGGGTTAGTGCAGAGAGGGCTTATCCAGGGTTAGTGCAGAGGGTGCTTATCCAGGGTTAGTGCAGAGAGGGCTTATCCAGGGTCAGTGCAGAGAGGGCTTATCCAGGGTTAGTGCAGATAGGGCTTATCCAGGGTTAGTGCAGAGGGTGCTTATCCAGGGTTAGTGCAGAGAGGGCTTATCCAGGGTCAGTGCAGAGAGGGCTTATCCAGGGTTAGTGCAGATAGGGCTTATCCAGGGTTAGTGCAGAGGGTGCTTATCCAGGGTTAGTGCAGAGAGGGCTTATCCAGGGTTAGTGCAGAGAGGGCTTATCGCAAAATACACTAAGAGCAAGATGATGAGCAGCACCTCTGTTGAAACCGTCTCTAACCAGTCGCTCCGTTCGAATAAAAATTCGGTGCAGGCCCGTCTGTCAGCGGTAAAGTTGCCGGCATCGAGCCAGCACTGCTCGTCACCCGTGTGCACTAATGTAGACTGAAACTTCACGATAAAATTTCGCACAGTATCATTGCTGAGATCGCCTTCATCAAGTTGACGCGCCGACTGACAGGTGAACTTCGGTAGCAAAATGTGAAAGTCTGTCAGCACCATGTTGGCAGCGAATTTCCATATGAATAGGCCAACCAGGCTGAATAACATTAGCTGGTACTTGCCAAGGCTGCCAATGTGCTCCAGGATCTCCTCGTAGTCCAGATGAATAGGCGATGATGACATCATGCTTGATTGTCGAGAATCTGGATTTACTCTGCTTTCTTGCACAAGAAAAGAATAATCAACTTTTTTCAGCTATTTTCTTCTGCTGTGTCCATCAAACTAGATTTTATTTTGTACAGACGCCAAAAAGAGGAGCTTTGACGCGGAACACGCACAGGGAACGGGGAGTCGTACACGTACGTGTAGATGGATAGAGAAATTGCCTTGGAGAAGGCTTGTCGATGAAGGCGAGCAGGTCAGGTGTATCAGTACGCCTGCAGCGAGTGTACAGGCACTCGCAAAGGGATGTCTTTTGAAGGGAAGGAAAATTATGTGGGATTTACTGTACTGCAAGGTGAGAAGGCTGGTATGGAGAAGAGAGCTGTACATTTTTACACTGATACTGGAAGGATTGAAGCATTAAATAATCAATTTAACCGTCAAAAGCTAAGCAAGAACTTTCCGCTTGTTAAGCTTGAAAAGCGCATCACCCTTTTAAAGTGAAAATAGATAACATCAAGGTCGTATAGCAGACTGCCACGATCTCCGGACAAAGGTACTAATTACTTGTAGGAGTAATTAATAGTTGGTTATTTTTCAATATTATGCATAACATAATCGGCTTTTATTTCCATCGAAAAATTCCCTGCCTAGTGTAATTCACCCATTTTGCGATCCCAAGATGAAATTAAAAAGATAAATTGACTTACACTGAATATGGTTTGACTTGGATCTCGATTCTCGAAGGAGATATAAGCTCCAGTACACTGTACCAGTTACCGCTTACGAGCCTATTGGATTGTTTGACACAAGTTCGGAATAATTGGAAAAAGAGAGCGATGGGAGAGGTGGGAGTGGATATGTCCTGGAATTCCTAAAGGGGTACATTTAATTAGGTAGCTATAAAATGTATGAGCTACTGTAGTCACTCCTGAAGCCTAGGGTAGCTTAAAATTTTGGGGAGAAGCGCAAAAAGATGTTGAATGGCCAGATCGACACCATCAATTTTCATGACTTTACATGTACGTACAGTATAATATAATAATGACCATTGTATCTTAAGCACATCGATAGAGCAATTACAATCTTGAACGATCATTATTTCAGGCTAGTCAAAATTCAAAAGCCACAAACCATAGACAACACGTTTATTCACCAAAAATAAAAAACAGAGTAAACATAGGCATAGTCAGTCAAAATTTTAACAAATAATTAGAACTGAAACGTGCAGTTTTCAAAGTGGCAGTTCTCGAAAAAGCGAACCGCCCGCTCCGGATCCATCCGAGCTGCAATAAAAACATTTCGATGCGTAAAAATCTTTAATATTTTTGTGTCTTACGAGCGTAAAACGAAGTCAACAAAGTCTTAAAACCAGCTTACCACGCTTCACATGCGTTTCCTGCGTCACCTCCACCGAAGCATAGGATGTTTTTGTACTGGTCATGGCAACGTTGTGCTCATCACACTGATGTGTTGTCCACTTGATGAACTCGCTCAAGCCGTTGCCATTTTGATGCTCGTTTACACTAATCTCGGAAATAATCTCCAATTCATTACTGCTCACTCCGTTTAGACTGTCCACCGGAAGATGGGACCAGTTAATAAGAACCATACTTTAGAAATGAAATAAACTGTTAAAAATCAGATAGCTTTAGGGTCCAAACTTCAACTGAAAGTCTCAATTCATAACCATATATGCAAAGTTCTAAAACCCACTTAGTCCAAGTCCATACAGTCAACAGACTGATTTTTTCTTATTAGTCTATGGCCACATCACCCTTTCCCTTGAGTTAAACTAGACCCGGCCGTCTAGATGTCTAGTCTAGGTCCCGCCACCCCAAATTGTTAGGCTGAAATAATGACCGCTCCCCCTAGCCTGAAATAATGGTCGCGCGAATTCAAATAGGCTGAAATAATGACCGCTCAAGTTTTTCATTGAACCATCGCTGTGCGTAAGATACAATGACGTTGCGTAGTAGGTAACCTCGTGAAATAATGGCCATAGACACTCGTGCGCTAACGCGCACTCGTGTCTGGCCATTATTTCACTCCGTTACCTACTATACAATCTACCATTGACATCTTTTCAAGTTCTTCTCTCCACGACTTCCTTGCATACGAAATGGGACAGTATATGAAAGATGCCTAACTTTTAATGTACACGATTGAAGGGATAGGATAATTATGAAAATGAAACAATTCCCTCAATGAAAGAATGGGATGAAGGTTACAAATTGACAAAAAATCCACTTTTGATTTTGAATTACATTGGTGGCATAATTTCCTATCTATTTTGGATTTGCAAAACTAGGTGACATCAAAAGGAATCAAAAGGGCAAAAGGAAATCAAAAGGAACAAAGAATATAATTCAAAGTGAACGAAAAGACTAATTTTCCACTCGATATTTTGCCAATTCCACAGATAAGTAACGGTGAGTAACGGTACTTAGGAGTGTAACTAATAAATGTGGTTGTTACATTTTCTAACCTTGTATCACTTAAAGTCACGCTACTTGAGTTGTCATCATTGGTTCCAACTTCTAAGCGGTTGTAGTGTTGTACACACATACACTGGGGAAAATTCGAAATGAAACCTTGAGCCTCTTCACGGCAATCGGTTCTAGAACCAGAATAATTCTGATTCCAGAACCAGAATCGATAGGAAAATGAAGAGCATCGAACAGAACGAGTGCATTATAACCTTTACATACATCTAAAAAGCATGTAATTCAATGAATTATCATTAAATATTTTCTGTTTATGACTTTGAGCCGTAAAACTATTTTTCGAATTTTAAAGCGCGTAAAAAGTGGTCCCCAAACTAATTATTCTGAGTCGGTTCGAGAAATTTTCTCGAACCATTTTCCATAACCAGAACCTGGTTCCGAACCGTGTTCGAAAAACGGAACCATCGATATGAAGAGCTTCGAACCGGTTCGGCTTTTCGAACCAGCAATATGAAGAGGCTCCTTATCGCCTTAAGAGCATAGATTTTTACTGCAGTCTAGTTAGTTTGTCTTGCCAAATTTAAAACAATTACAAACATTTTTGCATTATTTTGATGTGAAACTCAAGTGATAGAATAGCACTAAATGCAAATGTGCATGTATTGGTTGGTATATTAGGTTGGTTGTCACGTAGTTTCCATATCATCGCATTCTGTTTTTTTACTGTACATACAGTGGCGCAACTAGGGGGGGGGGGCGACCGCCCCACCCTTTTCGGAGAAGGAAGAAAAATGCAGTAAGGGGGGACCAAGCGAATTTTCACGAAAAAGCCATCCGGACTCGAACCGCCCCCCCCTCTCGAACCGAACTCATAGGGTCCGCCCCCCCCCTTCACAAAATTCTGGTTGCGCCACTGTGTACATATTGCCGTAGGGGATTTAAACTGATAAGCAGTTACATATTTTCCTGCCATGGTGCTGCAATAGAATTCATTTATTAAAAATGCAGTTAATATTATACAAGGACTAGTGTACAAACCTTTTATTAATGTGGGGCGCCTCCCATGCATTTTCTAACACTTCTTTTCCTTTTATGAAAAGAAAAGCTTGCCTTTTATCTAGCTACTTCCTAGGCCTAGAAAGAAAACAACTTAATCTTAGTCTTACTATTTAACTGTAGTATACTCACCTAAAAATATTTAAAAGCATAGTGTTGACATAGGAAACAATTAATCCTACCCAAGGTTAGCTATATTTATGCTGATAACAACAATAGCTAATTTTACTTTTTATTGACCAATAGGCCTATTATTTATTTTACAATTAGGCCCATAAGTTGAGGCCTAGATAGCCACTGGCATTGATATTTCAGTTTGTTTTGGATTTTTTTGTCTAAAATTCGTGCTTACTTAGGGTCTAACTTCATATTTGCCTAAGGTTTAGGCTAGGCCAATGAAAACAAAGTTCTTTCATTTTTGTTAGGCCTTGCTATTTATGTTCATAGATATAATTTTTAATGACTTAAATCTTCTTAAAGCATACAATTAGTAACTTTATACCAAATAGTTAGAGGTCAACTCATTTTATATTGATTATTGTATCTATGTTTATTATTATTAGCTAGGCCTAGACCAAGACCAGACCAGTAATATTTTTAAAAAAATTTATTGATTTTTAGGATAGTTTTTAATTTTAGACAAATATAAATATTTTTGCCATATTTATGTTAATAAAGTGTATATAAATATTATCTAGGCCTAGTTGTATTAGCCAGTTATAGATACTTGCTATGACAATAATTATATATTAGTATGATGACTGATATATAATTATATCACTCATCAATGACATATCATTGATGAGTGATATTTCCAGGTTACACTTATTTATATTCTAATGATAGTGGCAATTAAAGATGGTTCAAAATGAAAGTTTTGATCCAATTCAATTTGATTTGAATATTTAGAAGAACCAATCCAAATACCAAATACTACCCAATATGAATATTTTAATGAATAATGTACCTAACTTGCTACTCATTTGTGATTTTTTGGTAGTAAATATTAAGCATTAAAAAAATAAATAGTAAAAATATCACAAGGACAAAAATGTCAAAAAGACAATAATATAACAAATTGTGACACAATGACAAAAAATGTCACAAAGACAATACCAAAATACAATATGTTCAAATTAGCTCATTTTAAGGCTCCAAGGTTTTGCTCTATGAATTGTAGGCTCCAAGGTTTAGCTGGTTGGCACTTTTACAACTAGGCACTCACAACGTGCTTCACTTACAATGTGCTTCACTCACAACATGCTTCATTCACAATGTGCTTGACTTACATGAAACACAAAACACACAACCAAAAGCCCAAAACCCCAATACTTGTGTCTATTGACTCAGGAGTCATAATTTATCAAGCTCAAGCTGCTTTGTTTGCAAAATTATTGTTAGCAAATTTTTGACCTATATCAAAGTATTCAATATTCAGATTAGAAAAATTCTAATTCCAATTTAATCCAAATATTCAGTTGATTTGATTCAAAAACAAAAATTCCAAATATTTGAACCATCTCTAATGGCAATCCTCTACTTTTGCACATTAATTATTTTACAAAGATAATAACTTCCTTAATTTTGCAAGTAAATACTTAAAACTTTTGTACATTTTAAAAATGACATGGTAGTGTGTAGCTATCTATGGCTAAAACCAAAGAAAGAAAGAGAAGTGTCTAAGAGAGAAAGATGATTTCATTCTTGTCTTGTTAGCAATCATGACTGGATACCTTGCAGTACTAACAATTATTACTCCCACTATTTACCTATGCTTGGACCAAAACAATTATGTCAATTTAATCTTAATAATTATGTCTTAACTCTTAAACAATGTATGTAAAGGAAAATGAAGGGTTATACTTTTTAAGTTGTAATATTCTTGGAGCATAGCTAGTTTTCTATAGGATACAAACCTTATAACTTATATATATTTGTAGGATCTATAGGGTAAAAACTACTATTAGTAACTCTTTCTGCTAGTTTGCAATCTATATTTCTTAAATTTCAACTACTTTTTAAAACCTTTATAGTATATTAATAAAATTGTATTAAAATTGTTAGTAAAAGCATTTTGTTGGGCTTTAACTGTCTTAAAAGAAAGATTTTTCAATATAATGTTTCTATTCCCTTTTTGGTTAACCATTTTTTATTATTACCATTTCTGCAATAGTAATAGGATTTTTTGTTGCATACTATTAGTTTAATTTACCCAGAGTAATTTATTGATTTGACTTTATGGCAATTTTTGCCTATTTTCTCATGTATTTTACTGAAGAATAATGAACTTTATATTTAATTACTGGCCTCATAAGACTTTTTGTACTTTGAACAAGATAATTTTTGGGGAGTTAATGTCTCTTTTATAAAGTACAAGCAGTAAAGAGGCTAGCTGCAGTTTTAAAAAAAATATAATTGCCCAGTTTAATTTATTGATGTCCCTGTCCACAGTCTCAGTCGGATGTTGGACACTGGCCAATTAGCCAACCGCCTCCAATCGGCTGTGCTGGCTGGCAACGAGGCCGAAGCTGTCCAACTAGCCGAACAGCTCTGCACAGGCGCCCGCGTCCGGGTCTATGCCGAGCGCCGTCCTGAGGCGTTGCTAGCCGCCAAACAGCCTATCCAACTGGTCAGCGTAGTGCTGCAGACCCGCTGCGCCCGCGCTAGTCAGCCGCTTCACCTGGCTTTGCCTGCTAATTATGCCGAGCCGTTAACCATTGCCGATTTAAAACGGGAATTGTTGCTTAGATTCGACCTGCCAATCAGCCTGCAGACTTGCATTGTTGGCCAGGAGGTGCCGTCAGATGATACTCCACTGTCCAGACTAGCGTCTGCTACTGCGACTAACCCGACGCTGTTTGTTCGCGTCTACGTGCGCTGCGTTGGCGACTGGCGGCCTTCAGCAGAGGAGCTGCGCCGACTCAAAAGGGACGGCGCTGCTAGAACGGCGCCGCTTGCTGGCGCCATTGGCGGCGACTCTTATCAGCAAGTGGAGCCGCTGGTGATGACCAGGGTGGCTGCTAGTTCAGCCTGTGCGGCATCGTCTCTTGAGTATGATGTAAGCCTTTAAGTTGTGAGCGACTTAGCTCTTTGAGGAAGAGTGAACAATTGTGAACAATTTTGAATGTCTCGTTTTCGAGGAAGTCAAAATTTGTGGATGTCTTTGTTTCTGGGGAAGTGAAAAGTTGTGAATGTCTTTGTTTCTGGGTAAGTGAAAAGTTGTGAATGTCTTTGTTTCTGGGTAAGTGAAAAGTTGTGAATGTCTTTGTTTCTGGGTAAGTAAAATTTGTGAATGTCTTTGTTTCTGAGGAAGTGAAAATTTGTGAATGCCTTTGTTTCTAGGTAAGTGAAAAGTTATGAATGTCTTTGTTTCTGGGAAGGGAAAATTTGTGAATGTCTTTGTTTCTGGGAAGGGAAAATTTGTGAATGTCTTTGTTTATGGGAAAAGAAGCGTCAAGAAACATCTTCACTTTGGACGGTATTCGCTAGCTACTAGCTAGTCAGTAGTATATACAGCTTGCAACTATCGTATTTGTTATAATCTACTTGCAGCAACCGTGTCGAGCTTCGGCCCCGTCTCCCCCTCCTGCGGCCGGCTGGGACTGCCCGGCCTGCACCTACAGAAACAAGCCGTCCAGGCTGGGCTGCGAGATGTGCACCTCGGAGCCGCCGCCAGGCTACCAGCCTGCTATTGAAGCTGAAGGACGTGCCCGGCAGGAAATGTTAGAGCGGCAATTTCTAGAGCAGGTTAGTGGCTTAATTGCTTATTTGTAAGCATGTATCTGGGCGCATGATTGATGCGGACACATTTTAATGGTATTAGACACAATTTAAATTCATCAGCATTGATGTAGCTAAGATACGTAACGTATTTAATGTAATTGCTTTTGATATACACTCGTACTCCGATACAAGTTCAGAAACATTTTACATATACAAACTAATGCATAGACTAGTGACGTAACATATTACATCAATTTGGACACGTTTGGCTCCGCATTTTACTATTTTGTTTTATTTTCCTTAGCAATATTTCGTAGAAAGCTGCGTCAACAGGCTTCTCGCATTGTCGACTTGCACAATTTGGCTTCGTCAAATTTTACTAAATTTTTCAAGACTTCGTCCTGGTCAGCTGTTGGTTAAAAAAGCTGCAGTATTGGAGTTCTAAGCTTCTTTGATTTATTGAAATCGGATATCGGCAATATATTGACTGTCAATAACAATATATAGATTAGATGTACTGCTTCCAGTATTCCTACACGCACTGCATGCCAACGTTCATAGCAATATGTGGGAGTGTCCAATCATCAACAGATAGGTGGACTGGAATTTTTCCGGCCATTAAAAGCCGCACGCATCGGCGCGCGCTTGTTGCCGCAGTGCAGAACGCTTTTTTTCTCTAATTTTTTTGTCTTTTAGCAACGGCGCGCGTTTGCCGAGTTCGCCTCGTCGTCAGCTGGGGAGGCAACGAGCAGCGGCAAGGATAGGTCTAGAATGCCTCTGCCCTTGCTGCCAGCTGATGAGAAGATGGGCATTCTGCTTCCCAATCGGCCTCTTCGTGGCTATCGTAATCTGCCGGCTCAGCATCCGAATCTGCCGGCTCAGCATCCGAATCTGCCGGCTCAGCATCCGAATCTGCCGGCTCAGCATCCAAATCTGCCGGCTCAGCATCCGAATCTGCCGGCTCAGCATACAAAAATGCCGACTCAGCATCCGAATCTGCCGACTCAGCATCCAAATCTGCCGACTCAGCATCCGAATCTGCCGACTAAGCATCCAAATCTGCCGGCTCAGCATACAAAAATGCCGACTCAGCATCCGAATCTGCCGGCTCAGCATCAAAATCTGCCGATTAAGCATCCGAATCTGCCGGCTCAGCATCCAAATCTGCCGGCTCAGCATCCAAATCTGCCGGCTCAGCATCCAAATCTGCCGGCTCAGCATCCAAATCTACCGGCTCAGCATTCAAATCAGCTGACTCAGCACCAGAATATACCATCTAGAATAGCTAAAGCGAATTCGACTTTTATGCATCCAAAACTGCCATTACCGCGCCCGAAGCCCCCGCTGCCACCACCGAAGCCGCGACTAGCGCAGCCTCCGAGCCGCCCGCCTCCGCCGACTTTGAATCGTCATGCGGACAAATCTGCGCCACCGCAGCCGCCACCCCGGCCGCCTCCGCCAACTCTGCCGCGCTCCGATGCGCCGAGTTCACCGCCGCCACCGCCTTGGCAACCAATTCGTATTGATCCGCCGCTGCCTCGAACAATCGCCGATTTATCGGATGATGACGAATATCGTTCCGATGTAGCCTGCCCAGAGAATGAATCTTGCACGGAAGCCGAACAGACTGTTGATACTAAAGAGGACGAGTTTTTTGATCGGGCAATGGGCGCCCTGAGGGCCCGATCGTTGGCCATTCGCAACAGAGCCGATCAGGAACGCTATCGGCGTTTAATCAATAGGCAGTGAAGAAAACTGAAGGAAATAACGCATAAAAAAATAAATATTTTGTTTGATAATTTTTTACAAAATTTTATTATAAAGATTTTCGAGTTTACCATGAAATAGCATGAATCTTAAGTTATACTTGCTCTGCATTGCGGCTTGAAAAAGTTTGTTGCTATTGTAAATAGGCTTGTAATTTTGACCAAAAATAATGGCAATGGATTTTTTTGCAATTTTGCCAAAACTTTTAAACAAAAACTAAATTGTATTTGTTCACCATACGCTCGTCAGTAGTCTACAACGGTGCAGCTTTATAATCAATATTTTTATGTTGCTTTTTTCATTCTCACTGCAGGTTAGTTTCATCGCTAGAAGTTTTGTTGGAAGACAAGATGACGATATTGTATTTTATTCACCTGGCTTACGAGAGTAATTCATCATTTGTTCGCATTTTTTGTTGACAAGTCGAACCTTTGTCTCTAAATATCATTAGCCATAATTGCTTCCCAAGTTCCCAGCCATATTTTTTCCTACTGTGGCAACGCGAATTTTATTCATAAATAAATTCTGCCTTTAATTTTTTGGTATTTGTGCCTGAACTTTCTCATATGCAAAAAGCGCCCTCATATTAATACAAAATTGTGCAAGCGGAAAGTTTATTCGTGCTAAATCATTATGATGTTTATGTTAAATTGATTTTTTCTGTTTTTTTGTTTACTTTTTAGCAGCTAAAAATTGTTTCATAACGATCCACTAATAGTACTCATAAGACGAGTAGCCATGATAGAATATTATTGTATTTTAAGTCAGCAGGTTCAACTTCTGTTCGACAAAACAATTTTTGTTCGTGTAGCTTTATTCAATAGCACATTTAGGTGCCGTACAAATGCTAATGAGAAATTCTGATATGATAAGATTATTTTATACTACTTTTAGTAAGGCAACAAGCTATGCATACAAAACGAGCAAACGAGGTTTTCACGCGTGAAAATAGAAAAAAAGCATGTTCAAATTTGTTTATAAACACGCAGCACGAGCGCCAACGCGAGCGCAACCTCAGCGAGCACCTGGCTCTAGCTAACTGTCAATTAATTCCGGCTAGGCAAGACTTCGAATGTCCCATCTGCATCACCGACGTGCCGGCTGCAGACGCCGACGGTATTCAATTGCGCGAGTGCGGCCACGAGGTGTGCAGAGAGTGCCTGCGCCAGCACCTGTTGCACGCCGATGCCATGCCTGTCAAGTGCCCGCACGACCAGTGCCAGCAGACTGTGACAGATGTTGAAGCTGGCCAACTGCTCAACAGCGAGGAGCTCGAACGGCTGCAGCGTCTGGGCCTTCGCCAGGCCGAGGCCGTCATACCAAACACATTCCACTGCGTGGCGCCAAATTGCGAGGCCTTCGTCGAACTCGCCGAGGAGGTCAACAGTTTCGTGTGCGAGGCGTGCGGCGAGCATAATTGCGTCACCTGCCGGGCCTCGCATCGGGGCGTCAGCTGCAGGCAGTTTCAGAACCAGCTGCGGCGCGACGCTCAGAATAATAAGGCGGCTCAGCTCACCCTCGAACAGCTGGAGGCGAGTGCTTTTCGGGAATGTGGGAAAGTCGAAAGGAACAGGACTCGGGTAGGAGAGCATTGAGGAGACAGACGATAGTGGAGAGCAGTGAGGGGACACACGATAGAGGAGAGCAGTTAGGGGACGCACGATAGAGGAGAGCAGTGAGGGGACACACGATAGAGGAGAGCAGTGAGGAGACACACGACAGAGGAGAGCAGTTAGGGGACACACGATAGAGGAGAGCAGTGAGGGGACACACGATAGAGGAGAGCAGTGAGGAGACACACGACAGAGGAGAGCAGTTAGGGGACACACGATAGAGGAGAGCAGTGAGGAGACACACGACAGAGGAGAGCAGTTAGGGGACACACGATAGAGGAGAGCAGTGAGGGGACACACGATAGAGGAGAGCAGTGAGGGGACACACGATAGAGGAGAGCAGTGAGGGGACACACGATAGAGGAGAGCAGTGAGGGGACAGACGATGGAGGAGAGATGTGAGGAGACACACGACAGAGGAGAGCAGTGAGGGGACACACGACAGAGGAGAGCAGTGAGGGGACAGACGATGGAGGAGAGATGTGAGGAGACACACGACAGAGGAGAGCAGTGAGGGGACAGACGATGGAGGAGAGCAGTGAGGGGACACACGATAGAGGAGAGCAGTGAGGGGACACACGATAGAGGAGAGCAGTGAGGAGACACACGACAGAGGAGAGCAGTGAGGGGACAGACGATGGAGGAGAGATGTGAGGAGACACACGACAGAGGAGAGCAGTGAGGGGACAGACGATGGAGGAGAGCAGTGAGGGGACACACGATAGAGGAGAGCAGTGAGGGGACACACGATAGAGGAGAGCAGTGAGGAGACACACGACAGAAGAGAGCAGTGAGGGGACAGACGATGGAGGAGAGCAGTGAGGGGACACACGATAGAGGAGAGCAGTGAGGGGACACACGATAGAGGAGAGCAGTGAGGAGACACACGACAGAGGAGAGCAGTGAGGGGACAGACGATGGAGGAGAGATGTGAGGAGACACACGACAGAGGAGAGCAGTGAGGGGACAGACGATGGAGGAGAGCAGTGAGGGGACACACGATAGAGGAGAGCAGTGAGGGGACACACGATAGAGGAGAGCAGTGAGGAGACACACGACAGAGGAGAGCAGTGAGGGGACAGACGATGGAGGAGAGCAGTGAGGGGACACACGATAGAGGAGAGCAGTGAGGAGACACACGACAGAGGAGAGCAGTGAGGAGACACACGACAGAGGAGAGCAGTGAGGGGACAGACGATGGAGGAGAGATGTGAGGAGACACACGACAGAGGAGAGCAGTGAGGGGACAGACGATGGAGGAGAGCAGTGAGGAGACAGACGACAGTGGAGAGCAGTGAGGGGACACACGATAGAGGAGAGCAGTGAGGAGACACACGACAGAGGAGAGCAGTGAGGAGACACACGACAGAGGAGAGCAGTGAGGGGACAGACGATGGAGGAGAGATGTGAGGAGACACACGACAGAGGAGAGCAGTGAGGGGACACACGACAGAGGAGAGCAGTGAGGAGACACACGATAGATGAGAGCAGTGAGGGGACAGAAGACAGAGGAGAGCAGTGAGGAGACAGACGATAGAGGAGAGCAGTGAGGGGACAGACGATAGAGGAGAGCAGTGAGGGGACAGACGATGGAGGAGAGCAGTGAGGAGACAGACGACAGTGGAGAGCAGTGAGGAGACACACGACAGAGGAGAGCAGTGAGGAGACACACGATAGAGGAGAGCAGTGAGGGGGCAGAAGACAGAGGAGAGCAGTGAGGGGACAGACGATGGAGGAGAGCAGTGAGGGGACACACGATAGAGGAGAGCAGTGAGGGGACACACGATAGGGGAGAGCAGTGAGGGGACAGACGATAGAGGAGAGCAGTGAGGGGACACACGATAGAGGAGAGCAGTGAGGGGGCAGAAGACAGAGGAGAGCAGTGAGGGGGCACACGATAGAGGAGAGCAGTGAGGAGACAGACGATAGAGGAGAGCAGTGAGGGGGCAGAAGACAGAGGAGAGCAGTGAGGGGACAGACGATGGAGGAGAGCAGTGAGGGGACACACGATAGAGGAGAGCAGTGAGGGGACAGACGATAGAGGAGAGCATTGAGGAGACAGACGACAGAGGAGAGCAGTGAGGAGACAGACGACAGAGGAGAGCAGTGAGGAGACAGACGACAGTGGAGAGCAGTGAGGAGACAGACGACAGAGGAGAGCAGTGAGGAGACACACGACAGTGGAGAGCAGTGAGGAGACAGACGATAGAGGAGAGCAGTGAGGGGGCAGAAGACAGAGGAGAGCAGTGAGGGGACAGACGATGGAGGAGAGCAGTGAGGGGACACACGATAGAGGAGAGCAGTGAGGGGACAGACGATAGAGGAGAGCAGTGAGGGGACAGACGATAGAGGAGAGCAGTGAGGGGGCACACGATAGGGGAGAGCAGTGAGGGGACAGACGATAGAGGAGAGCAGTGAGGGGACACACGATAGAGGAGAGCAGTGAGGGGACACACGATAGAGGAGAGCAGTGAGGGGGCAGAAGACAGGAGAGCAGTGAGGGGACAGACGATACAGGAGAGCAGTGAGGAGACAGACGACAGAGGAGAGCAGTGAGGGGACAGACGATAGAGGAGAGCAGTGAGGGGACACACGATAGAGGAGAGCAGTGAGGGGACACACGATAGAGGAGAGCAGTGAGGGGGCAGAAGACAGGAGAGCAGTGAGGGGACAGACGATAGGGGAGAGCAGTGAGGAGACAGACGACAGAGGAGAGCAGTGAGGGGACAGACGATAGAGGAGAGCAGTGAGGGGACACACGATAGAGGAGAGCAGTGAGGGGGCAGAAGACAGAGGAGAGCAGTGAGGGGACAGACGATGGAGGAGAGCAGTGAGGGGACAGACGATAGAGGAGAGCAGTGAGGGGACAGACGATAGAGGAGAGCAGTGAGGGGACAGACGATAGAGGAGAGCAGTGAGGGGACAGATGATAGAGGAGAGCAGTGAGGGGACAGACGATAGAGGAGAGCAGTGAGGGGACAGACGATAGAGGAGAGCAGTGAGGGGACAGACGATAGAGGAGAGCAGTGAGGGGACAGACGATAGGGGAGAGCAGTGAGGGGGCAGAAGACAGAGGAGAGCAGTGAGGGGACACACGATAGAGGAGAGCAGTGAGGAGACACACGATAGAGGAGAGCAGTGAGGGGACAGACGACAGAGGAGAGCAGTGAGGAGACAGACGACAGAGGAGAGCAGTGAGGAGACACACGATAGAGGAGAGCAGTGAGGGGACAGACGATAGGGGAGAGCAGTGAGGGGGCAGAAGACAGAGGAGAGCAGTGAGGGGACAGACGATGGAGGAGAGCAGTGAGGGGACACACGATAGAGGAGAGCAGTGAGGGGGCAGAAGACAGAGGAGAGCAGTGAGGGGGCAGAAGACAGAGGAGAGCAGTGAGGGGACAGACGATGGAGGAGAGCAGTGAGGAGACAGACGACAGAGGAGAGCAGTGAGGAGACACACGATAGAGGAGAGCAGTGAGGGGGCAGACGATAGAGGAGAGCAGTGAGGGGACACACGATAGAGGAGATCAGTGAGGGGACACACGATAGAGGAGAGCAGTGAGGGGACAGACGATGGAGGAGAGCAGTGAGGGGACAGACGATAGACAGCAGTGAGGGACAGACGATAGAGAGCAGTGAGAGGATACACGATAGAGAGCAGTGAAAAGACGAATATTATATTTCATTGGCACCAGTGGATATCAATCCCATACTCCTAATGCATTGATCTGTGCCTCTGTTGCAGAACATGTTAAAGTCTGGTGAGGCAATGAACTGCCCAAATTGTCAAGTTCTCTTACAGAAGAAGGAGGGCTGCGATTGGCTGACCTGTTCCATGTGTCATACCGAGATCTGTTGGGCAACGCGGGGGCCGAGATGGGGACCCGGCGGCAAAGGCGACACCTCCGGCGGCTGTCGCTGCCGCATGAACGGTCGGCTTTGCCATCCGAATTGCCAGAACTGTCATTAAGCATTGTTGGAATGACAGTGGCGTTTTTAAGCAACCCTCTTTTTTCGAGATCATATTTTTTTACATTCGTTTATTGTCGGTAATTGGTTGGCCACAGCGCTTTTTCTAAGCATTCATGTATTTAAAGTAAAAGATAAAATATTTATCAATACTAGAGTATCCATGCTTTGTGACCAAAGATCTATGTGTACTACCGAGTGAATAACAGTTACTGTAGGAATTAAATGTAAAGTAAACTGTTATTTTGGTTTGTTTTATTCTATATTTTAATTCGAGAACTTTCTTCTAAATGGCTAAATAGCGACCACCATTTCTCGGTGCTAATCCAGCCTTTTTTTATTGTTAATAGTGGCCCACTGGTTTACTGTTTAGCTGTCTATTTTAGGTATCGCAAGCGACCCACTTTTACATTTTTTATTGCGATACAATCCAGTTTTTAACATTCATTCTTGAATACATTGTTAATCGGCTCCAGTCATTACTTTGCCAAGTAGATGCTGAGCGAGAAATTAGCGAGAATAATTTTTACATTTACTTGATTATCGATTTGCTCATTGTAAATATGTTTTTTTACTATAATTACGTATGCTCTATAGCGTCTTTACCAACGTTATAACAACCTTATCGCTACAAGCAGCACGGTTATAAGTAATTCATTCTGTCACATTACCTACAAAATTAAATCAAGATTCGAATGCGTGATTATATATTAACTAAAATTAGAAAGCCTGTTATATTAAGATTAGTCTACTAGATATTGCATGCAGTTTTAATATGATAAATTGATCAGCACGATGTTCTTTAAGAAGAATTTTCCGCAGATTGTACCAGTAGACGTGAAAATTATCAAGAAAAAGAAAAACATCATTTATTATCTGTACTCGTAGTTACAGCAAAAAATGCAGTCTAATTTAGGGTAATATAGCTCGTAAATTCTCAGGCTGTGCAAAATACTAAAAAAACACAAGCTATCTAAAGTTATCTTTACATATGACAGTAAGTAAATAAATCCACCTCGAATGAATTTTTCATATATTCTCAGTTTTTAGTCCTTTAGGAGTCCTCGCAAAAATACCCATCTGCATGCTGTTAATGATCACATATGCTATTTTATCCGAAAGCTATAGCTTACATGTACATAATAATACGTGCTTATCAAAATCACACCCACAATTGGACCCAAATCGCGCACAATGCAATGTATTCTGCAACCTCAAAAGAGTCAGTCATTCGGTCCAAATTTTTCGTAATGATAAGAACATTTTAAACAAAATAAGCTTGTAAAAACTTTGTTACTGCTTTTAATCTAATAGATATTGTTGAAAAATTAACAAGGTAAGTTATTTATGTAATCAAAAGCTACTTTTTTGCATTGAAATGTAAGCTTTATAACGGTTAGATCATTTCTTGTGTGTTTGTATGACTGTTGTATTCTGTCCAATTTTTCTTACATTACATAAACTGCTTCTTCGCCGATTAATGTGTGGTACAACTATTGTGACGTTGCATCAAATCTATTTGTTAAGCGTCGACTGTCCAATACAATCTTAGACTTTAAAGCTATTATTATTTAATTTCCTGTGTTATTCATAACCACAGGTTTAATGTCATTCTTTTCAACCTCTAATAATTCTAGGTATGAAATGACAAATTCGAGTGTCTTGTATTATGTAGTTTTGTAATATTGTTTTTTTACTTTGAAATGTGACATCCCCAAATTTTTATCACTCACTTTATGTACTGTTTCAAGACAAAGTGATTATTTAAAACCTATGCTAAGCTAGTACTATCCTAATTATAATAATTGCATATTTTTTTCCTAAAACTTGTTGATTATCGCTAATTATTGCAATCTTTTACTTTGATTTATGTAAATATTTTTCAAACTGATTCACACTCAGACCACAGTGATATGTAATTTGATGTGGCAAGGGTCATAGGTATATGCTGACAGCTTTGTAAGGTTGTAAGTGCTGACATTTTAGGAAGTATTAAGTTCATAGATAGCTAACATAAAGTGCAAATGCCAGCTTTGTGTACTAGGGCTGGGGATAACTATAAACAAAATATAAAAGTGCATCTTTATTCTCCTAGGCCTACTGCTAATATTTGTTCATACTAACATTATTAAAGGCACATGGACCCATGCCAAGTAAGTTTCACAATATGCATGGGCCTATGGAAAAATGGTTTGTCAATGTCATTTACCTTGACACAAAAAGTTCCTATGATATTAAATCTTTTTAAAAATGTGCTTGGTGCCATGCTCTATTAGTAGGCACTCCACTAAGGTCACGTGACATGTGTCAAAGAAGCAAAAATTCTAAAAAATGTCTACAACCTATTAACTTTGTTGCCAAAAATATGTGTGAAAACAAGATCAAAAAGGAAAAGCAAAATATGTATTTTAAAGAAGAAAACAAGATCTTTTAAATATGCCTATGCCCCTGTCTAGGGAAAATAGATATTCAAAGTTATTGTTTGTCAAAGTTGAATATTTTTTTAAAAAATTTCAATTCCGTGATTGACACAGTAAAATAGGTACAAAATATAAATTTAAATATCTTTGTAAGTGTTTTATATTTCTTTGAAATTTAAAAAGTAAATTAAAGTAGAATAAATGTAGCAAAGTTTTTATATTTGCACATGCAGGAAAAATGTTTTTGTTTTTCCTTATTTTAATTAAATAGATTTTAATGCATTTTTTCATCATGAATAAAGACTGGGGACAAGGTAAAGACACAATGTTTTTTATGCAGAATTTAGTAGAGAATATGAATATGAGAATATTGTATAGTGCATTAAAGCGATTTGAATTCCAAGCAAATATCGACAGCAGCAGGTCCTGAAGCTCAGTTGCACTCCTTTGGCCATTCTTCTTAAATGCTTCAATCTTAATTTTTAATCATTTAATCTTATAAAAGATGCTGTTTGTCTTGAAATTAATAGTGTCACCAAACTTAGAGCTGATGATATTGATTAATTTCCCTTCATCAAACAGCTCAATGGCCTCAGAAATACTAATTGAATCTTGCAATATGCAAATTCCAGACCAGAGTAAAAACAAGTCATAAAAAATTATATGCTACATGGCATGTATATATGCATTAATTTAAAACACTTTTTTCAGTTTTTATTGAATAAAAAGTACAAAAATATTTGAAAATGGTTGTTTCTCATCATTTTGTTTGCTTGACCTCTTTTATAAGCAATATTGTCTAAGGTATGATTAGTTTATATCATTTATAATATTAGACTAACTAGAGACTAAAAACAGAAAAAAAGGACACCTTGGTCATTAAAACCTATTTAGTAGATCAAAAGTTAAATAGGTTTATGTTGCAAAATATTTTATAGTTTGTGCAAAATGTGTCACAGTGGCCTATGGAAAAAATGTAGTACAAAGCAATGAAATTATTAAAATACAAAAAATGTTATAACTTTTTTATTTCTTAACCAATTTTTAAAAGTAAGGTGTCTTTTTACTCCTAATTTGCTAATCTATTAGTTTATTAAATTTAAACAACATTTTATTTAACCTAAAAAACCTCACTTGACTGCCTACTATTAGGTAGCTCATTATAGGTGCTGGCAATAATGGTAACAAACAAGAATGGTGATAGTGACAAAAATGGCAACAACTAATGTCTAAAACAGTGACAGGCTTCCAAAATGCAATAGAAGTATTTTAATATTTGATTTTTAACTTTGATAGTGGTACTTATTGACTGTGTTTTTAATTGTTTCAAATATAAACTTTTTGTTAAAGCAATAGAAAAGATTGTTAAAGTTGAAAAAATTCGTGTTCACTGGTTTTTACTGCTATAACAAAGAGTTTTAATTTGAAACAATTAAAAAACACAGCAATAAGTACCACTTTAAAAGCATGGAAACAAATATTAAAATATTTCTTTTGCTTTGGGAAGCCTGTTGCTGTTTGAGACATCAGTTGTCGCCATTTTTGTTGTCACCATTTTTGTCACTGTTGCTATTATTGTTTGTCGCCATTCTAGCCTGTAGCCCTCATTACTACCCACTGTTGTCCTTTAAATTACTTTGAATTTCACTTATTTTTGTTTGTTTCTTAATTTTTTGTTTTTCAATATTCAGTGTCCAATAACAATGTACAATTTCAAAAGGAAAAATATTTATACGCCAGAAAATAATTCCTGTATACTTTGTCATCTAGTTTTTTGTCATCTGGATAATAGTGTCCAGGGTCTAAAAGTGTAGATAACAAAGTGACTAAGACTAAAAGATACTTGGTCATATTCATTTCTTTGATTTATGGCAGGGTGCATGTCCATACATGCACAACCTCCTGAATCTTACCCGGCCAGTGCAACGTTGTTTAGTGTAAGTGCGACATTGTTTCTGACCAAAAGTGCGACGTTGTTCAGTGTAAGTGCGACATAGGTTGTCAGTGGAAAAATTTGCAACTTAGTTGGCCAAAAATTTCGAAGTACTAAAAAAAAAAGGTCCCGCAAACAATTCTTGCCTAAATCTTCCCAATTCTTCTCCATTTTGCAACTTACCCCCTTGTTTTTCACCAATTTTGTGACTTACATTGGCGATTTTTCGACTTGCATCACCAATTTTGCGACGTCCCTTGCTTGGCAGGCCTGTCACCCAGCCGATTCGGCCGGGTGTTGCGCATGTATGTGCATGTCCAACCAATACTAGCAAGCATATTGTTATGTAATTGCTATCTTAATGCTTCTCATAAATTTTGAATTTTAAAATTCAAGTTTTAAATTTAGATGTGTGGTCAGACAGCAATCTAAACATAAGGATTGTCTCAACATCAAACTGTCTCAGTATATGTCAACTACAACTATAATGCAAGTGTGCTATATTGCATGTGTTATGATGTTGCATTTTTTATCACATTTAAATGAATGAATTTTAATATTTTGCCAAATCGTTTTCCATATGCTATGTGCATAGGCAATTGTAAATCATGTCAACACTGTAAAGTGCAATTTTTATTAATGGATAACAAACTAACCCAACTTTAAGATACACCATTAGGCTGGATAGCAGTGTCCAATCTGAAAAGTGGATAATAAAAGTGTAAGATGACAAAAAAGTAGACAACAAAGTGTCAAAGAACCTACAAAATAAAATATTTCCCCAGTTATAAATATATATAGGCCCTTTATAGTATAAATGTAGGTCATTCTCTGTTGAATCAATTTAAAATTGACCTTGAAAAAGCTAGAAAAATTATTATAACTAGTCATAGTCACTATAGTCTATAACCATAATTTTATTGGCTGAAAGATAGACATAATTATTTTGTGTTAATAAGAAAAAATGCTAGATATCTATAATAAATTGACCATAATCATAAACTAAAAATATAAATATAATTTGTATTCTAATATCATAACATAAAAATATATGTACTTTTGTTCAAGCTTCTAAACTTGAATATTTGAATACTTAAAATTTAGTTGCTAATTTTTTTAGAGCAATATTGGGTCTCTATATATGCCTAATGACAGAGTGGCCTATGTAAACAATATATATTCTATGATCTAGTTAGTAATATATAATATTAAATCAATTTCCTTAGTGCCTACTTTTTATGTTCTGATATAAAAATGCTAAAAGAAATAAATTATTTCTATCTTTATGGTACATATTTCATTTAAAAGTTTAAATGATTAAATTTTGTATAAGAAATAAAAAAGAATTTTTTATAATTTTTAATGCATCATTTATTATAAAATAATATAGTAGAATAGACTTTGATTATTTCCTAAGCCTTTTAATAAAAGATAGATCGTTTCAAATGTGAAAAATTAATTTCAGTGATATTTATTAATGGATAATTATATAGTTACACTTTTTTAGGTTTAATCAATATTTTAAGTGAATTTTTTGTATTTTAATTGTTTTGAAAGGAGGAAAATTTTTCTTTAAGTACAGTATTGTTTTCAATTCAATAATTTGCACTGTAAATAAATGCAAGAATCAATATCTAGTAACTCTGATTAGTTTCTATTTTTGCTATTTAATTTTTATTTTAACACTTGGAATCTAGTTGCCAGCTCCCAATTCTTAGTTTACAAAACAATATATTTAAAGTATTTTAGAAGCCAATATTTCCTGCCCTGCTATGTTTTATTTGGCTAAAAACAATAAACAATAGAGAACTTTCCCACCTTCAATTTGTTTCACAGAGACATGGGCACCAGTGCTGAGGAGATGAGCCATAGACCACAGATTTCCTGTCCAACTGTGTGTCCTCTGTGTGGCAGCGCTGTTCATGTGGCCCAGTGCGGCTGGATGCGCGCTATGCCCGTTTGTGAGAATGCTCAGTGCCTCTATCCAATGGTATCCGAGTTGCCTGCGCCGAGCTTAGTTCGACCCTACACTGACATGTCAGTCAGTCCGCCTGGCGTTTCTGCCAGCGTGTCTCCAGCCAAATTAAACGACTCTGAAGCGGACGGCAATGCTGCATCAACTGAAGTCGGCCATCTGCCTATCGAGCCAGAAGAGGTCTTTGTTCACACACTGACCGAACCGGAGCGAGCTGGTCCCGCCAGTGCCGCCGCTCTGACCGCTACGCTTTGCGGTCCTGTGCAGCGAGCCGCCGAGGCTGGCGCCGTTGCGGCCGCCGGCCCTCTAGCTGCCTGCCTGCGCGCCTACACTAAAGCGCTTCAGCTGGCTAGAGCGTCGCTCCATCCGATCCAACCTTGCTCAGTCCGGTCAGTCGACTCGGATAGGCAATTTCGCAATCTAGAAATGATTAGCGCGGCCGATGTGCAGCGATCCGTAATGCGAGAACTCGACTCGCTCGATCGGGTCGTTGCTAAGCCGTTGTCGTTAAGCGTCACCGACTTGCGCGATGATTTTTACGACACATTGCACCGACTGTTTAAGTCAGACAAACGCTTGGCTAAACGATTTCAATCTGTTCACACTTTGCGCCAAGTTTGCACCGTCTGCTTTAAGCAGCACGTCAGCCGGTAAGCGATGCTTCATGTGTGAATTAATTTGCCTTACTTTAATGTTACATCCAATTTATTCGCAATGAATGTAAATTCCGGTTCAAACTTATGATGAGGACAGTTGAACTTTAAATTAGTGCATCCGTCTTATCTTTCACCCAGGCAAAAGTCCACTGTGCTGCGACTCAGCCATCCGGCTCCGGACTTCGATCTGTTCGATTCAAATAAACTGGTCTTCCTGCGACCTTGTCAGCATTGCAGAGCACCTCAGCAGCGCGTGTTATTACGCTGGGAAAGGTAGGTGCTATTATCTGTTAAAAGCTCCATAGTTTTGCTAATTATCTAATATGAAACATTACTTTTTTTCTAGATCCTCTGATGGCCGTCAGCCAATAGCTGACGCCGTTTTCCTAGAGGCTCGCGATGGCTTACCGGGTTCTATCCAGCTGAACAAGAGTCTGCGCACGCAGGACGGCCTGAACCTGATGCCTACAGCTGCTGTGCAGCGTGTGGCTCAATCTGACAATCAATTTTATTGTATTGTTTGGCTTTACAGTCGGGACCGTAAGTTTTCTTCACACGGTTTGGCCCTGGGTGTGTGTGTGTGTGTGTTAATCTGGAATGACTGTTAGGCTAGTATCTTTTTCAATTCCATGCTGCCATTAATGCCCTTTTTATCTCTCATCATTGTGCAGTATTTTAAGAGTTTAATTGTATTGAAAGAACGATGCATTCACTCAGACTTTTTCCTTTCATTCTGTCATTTATTGACCACTGCCTTTCAATTTAGGGTTTTGCTTTAAGCTCAGTTTAAAGTATGCATGAACTGTTCTCGTGTGTCAGTTTTTTTCTTTTTCTCGTATGTTAAATTTAGCATTTTGTCTTACCTTAAGGCTAGGTTTTAAAAGCAGCCTGCATGGATAGCATCAGCGTTATATTCTCACAGAGTTTAGCATAACGTTGATTATGTCTGCGCAGAGTTGCTATTGTCAGTATTATATTTAGTTTTTGGCTAAACAGTCTAATAATTTAGAAAAGCCTAAACAGTAAATTCCAGTCAAAATTAAGCCAAAAGTTAAAAATTTTAAGAAAAAAGTTAAATTCCAGTCAGAAACCGACTTTACGGCTAATCAAAATCCAGTCAGAAACCGACTTTACGGCTAATCAAATTTCAGTCAGAAACCGACTTTACGGCTTATCAAATTCCAGTCAGAAACCGACTTTACGGCTTATCAAATTCCAGTTAGAAGCCAAATTTATGATAATGAAAATCCAGTCTGAAACCGACTTTACGGCTTATCAAAATCCAGTCAGAAACCGACTTTACGGCTTATCAAAATCCAGCTAGAAGCCAACTTTAAAGCTTATCAAAATCCAGTCAGAAACCGACTTTACGGCTTATCAAAATCCAGCTAGAAGCCAACTTTAAAGCTTATCAAAATCCAGTCAGAAACCGACTTTACGGCTTATCAAAATCCAGCTAGAAGCCAACTTTAAAGCTTATCAAAATCCAGTCTGAAACCGACTTTACGGCTTATCAAAATCCAATTAGAAACCAATATAAAAATTTTTAGCTCTTGAATCAAATTCTAAAGTGTACAAACACAATAAACTGAGACAAAAAGTAATAAATAGCAAATCAAAACAAATGCCTTAGTGCAACGAATATTGAGCCTTCGCAGTGAGAGACTGGCTTTGCGGCTATATTGCAAACTTTCTGGTGATAAAAAAAATCCTGTCGCCATGAATAAGGCGCCCAAAAATGTAGGTCATCGGCGGCGGCTGGTTGTTTTAATCGAGGCGCCGGCCAGTCCGCGCGAATTTAAATCACCAACGCATATAGAAAGACGGCCAACGAAGGTAAATTAAACGCCGTGCTTATCAATTTGTCTCCATACGATGCGAATGCAACATAGCAGGCAAGCTTATTGAGTTAATGTTGTAAGGCTCATAAAACGGAAGTTTGCAGCATAGCCCAGGCAAGAGTCTCCAACTGATTAACTATTATATATCTTGTGAAAGCGTTTCTTCAAGCCGTACATTAAGGCCTAGACTTTTGTTTAGCTCAAGAGTTTCCGTCTCCTCTCCACATAAAACCTTTGAGAATCCCAGCTCACCCATGCCGCCCCATATTTTCCTACTAAACTGTCTAGATGGTCGCTGGATGCGCCTCGGTCCCAATAAGCAGCTGGACGCGTCCCAGGCATTGCCAGCGCTGGCCTGTCACGACATCACCACGGCGCCCACTTTTCAACCCGGCGAACTCGTCGCCTTACTGTTGGAGCGCGAATGCCCGCCAACCCACGGCGGAGCCGCTGGTGCTGGCGGTGGCACGGAACCGTCTAGCAGTTTCACCACCTGCGACGGATCTGGACGCAGTTCCGCTATTGGACTTGCCGCTGTCGCCGCCGCCGCCGCCCCTCTGCCGTCTCCAACTATTCGGCCGGCAGTTCCAGCTGCCGCTGCCACGGCCGATAATGCGGAGTCGGCTACATCAGCTGGCATTGAACAGCCAGACGACAATGACGAGATGGACCTTCTAGCCGAACTATTCGGATCGCCCCTACCCCCACCACCCCCGCCGCCATCGGCGCCGCAGCCTCCAGCTACAACGGCGCAGTCAACTTTGAGCAGCGGCGCCGTCAGTCTGCAATCGCGCCTTCAATCGGTGATGGCCAGCCGTCGAGGCAATTCAACCGCCTCGTCAGCCTCCGTAGGCGCCGCGTCAGTGCAGTCGGATCCGGTCTGCAGCCAGCTGAGACCCGCGGCCGGTGGCTCCTCGTCGGCCAGCTCGGGTCGCGGCTTCGTGCTGTCGCGGTTCCTCAGCTCGGCGGCTAGACCGACAGACGAGCGACGGTTGCCTTCCTACAGCGAGGACCGGCACCTGCTGGCGTCCGACTCGCAGCAGCGTCATCGGCGAAGGCCAGCAGCAGCAGCCGCACCTCAAGAAGTTGTTGAGGCAGCATTGGAGCCGCGGCTGAAGCGAGTTAAAACTGCCGAACAACGCCTGGATGGTGGTCAAGTTTCTCTGCTAGAGCTGGCCAAGTTGAAATAGCTCTGCCCAGTTTGCCTATTCAGCTGCGTCCTTGATGTTTTCTATCTATTCTACGCGCCTTTGTTTGTAAAGTATATTGCGTAACTCGTTGCACCGACCAATGATGTGTCTCCCCCCGTGAATGCCTATTTTCATGCGTGCTCTGTTTGCTTGTTTTAAGATTGACAATTTGCTAACTAAAGATGATCGTTGCAATCTGAAATTTTAATTACAAAAAATAGACATAAACATTTGCCTATCGTTGCTCGCGTGTTGGCCTGTTCCATTTAGTAATAAATCCTAAGCACGTTTTATATTGCTTGTTTATTTTTATCCATTTCAGTTAATTAAGTAATTAAGGCGGTTGCTGTTTCTAGGAAAATAGTTCATATTTTATTGCCAACATTGTGTAGCTTGTAGTGGGATTTTACTCCCGTATAATAGGTAATGTATTTGGCTTACAAGGCCACAATACAACGCTGCAATTAGTGCATAAAAAATAAAATAATTGTCAACATGTTATCCGTTGTTGTACTCGTAGGGCAGCTGCGGATAGATGCAGAAGTCCAACAATTGCTGAAGAAGATAAAAAAGACAAAGGAGAGGGATAAAGAAAGCTGTGGGGCAAGAATGTGCTACGAGTATGAAGTCGTTTCAAAACAGACTTCAATTTTTTTCTGCTTGCTTTCACTTTCACATTAAAAACTCCAGATTTGCACCCGATTTGCCGGGCAGAAACGTCACAGAATTGGTCAATCCTTTACCGTACAGGTAGGTAGAAATTTGAGCCATTTAGACAAAAGATATGTACGAGTATTTTGAAGTATGCAATGGCGGGCAGAGACGTCATTTCTCTGCCCGGGAGCCCAAATTACATTGAATCCAAACTGAAAGTGACGCGAGACTCGTTCTCAGAAGGTCTTTGGTATTAGAAGTTAAACACTATAGAAAGTGCATGACTTAGCAAACAAAGATTGGCGGAATTCATATAGTAAATTAAGTCAAGCAAATTTGTTAATCCTGAATGCGAACTTAATTCGGAAACCAAACTCGCACAAAAATCTTTTGGTATGAAAATAAGCATAGATTAAAAGAGGAAATGAAAAAAATAAATAAAAGGGAAAATTTATTAAAACTGTGTTGTCTAGCATCTTTCTAAGTAGTTTGTCGATCAGGTTCGCACGGGTGTCAACTCCTGAGGCTGGCCAGGACTGTTGACATCCCAGTAGGACGGCGGCGGCGGCAAAGTTTCAGGATAAGGCGGCGGCAGCAGCTCCGGTTGCTGCTGTCCATAATAGTTAAACGGCTGCTCCGGCGGCTTGTTGGTCGAGTCGGCTGCGGCGCCGCTGTCGGCGGAAGAAGTCGCCTCCTGATTAGTCGGCGCTGTGGCTGCAGGCGGATTGACGGATGCGGCGCTGGTGTTTGACACCTCCATAGCCGGGTTGCCAACCGCTAAGTTAACGTTTTGCGAGTGGCTGGAATTTTTTTAGCAAGAGCTTGAATGAGTAACGAATTCAGTCTTCGCGTGTAATACTCGTACATGTGTCTCCACTTACCTGTCAGTCGTCGGCTTGCGGTTTTTGTAGCCTTTGTAAATTTTATAGGCAAAGAATGCGCAGATTGCAGAGCCAAGAATCAAACCGATGGCCAGTCCGGCTACCCGGCCACCGCTGCAAACAATGGGATTGCATGTGTGATGTATTGGAATAGGCTTCCTCTAGCATAGTTTCATGATTTTTCACTTTCACTCACTCCTCCCAGAAGCTGCAGCAAGTTTGCTGTTCGTCTTCGCCGCAGCAGTACACCCGGTCCGGCCTCTCCGGATCAATTGGGCACACAAACAGTCCGTACACTGTGCGGTTCTGATAGAGCCACGGCTCAACAACCGAGCTGTTGTACTCGTCTGGCAGGCTGTCCATCACGTTGAAGCACAGGCTGGCGCTTTCCGAATAATCCGAGCGGCTCCTGCGCCAGTACCAGGAGGAAAGGAAAATGCCGCGAGTGTAGGCTAGCCTGTTGACTCGGTACCTGTGTGAGGGAGGTGTCCACGTGGGTGTAACTTCTAGAAGCTATGGGGCTTTACTGACGGTTTTTCTAGTCATCGAGCTCTTACGAGAAGCGACTTCTGACCAGGAGGGACAGACTGCTGTATCCCGTGCCTCTAGAAGAGCCATAGCGGCTGCTGCTGCGGTAGCTCCTGCTGCTGGAGCTATATCGGCTACTGGACCTGCTGCTGCTGCTGGACCTGCCCCCTCTAGCTGCTGCGCTGCGATCGACTGTCAAACAAATAGGATTAAATGTTTTTGGAGATGCAATTTTTTAACTGCATAACTTAATGCATACCTCTGAAAACCCACCTTACACCCTGCTCCACACCCATTCCTTACTAACCTGCTTCACACCCTGCCTCACACCCATTACTTACTAACCTGCTTCACACCCTGCCTCACACCCATTCCTTACTAACCTGCTTCACACCCTGCCTCACACCCATTCCTTACTAACCTGCTTCACACCCTGCCTCACACCCATTCCTTACTAACCTGCTTCACACCCTGCCTCACACCCATTCCTTACTAACCTGCTTCACACCCTGCCTCACACCCATTCCTTACTAACCTGCTTCACACCCTGCCTCACACCCATTCCTTACTAACCTGCTTCACACCCTGCCTCACACCCATTCCTTACTAACCTGCTTCACACCCTGCCTCACACCCATTCCTTACTAACCTGCTTCACACCCATTCCTTACTAACCTGCTTCACACCCTGCCTCACACCCATTCCTTACTAACCTGCCTCACACCCATTCCTTAGTAACCTGCTTCACACCCATTCCTTACTAACCTGCTTCACACCCATTCCTTAGTAACCTGCTTCACACCCATTCCTTACTAACCTGCCTCACACCCATTCCTTACTAACCTGCCTCACACCCATCCCTTACTAACCTGCCTCACACCCATTCCTTACTAACCTGCCTCACACCCATTCCTTACTAACCTGCTTCACACCCATTCCTTAGTAACCTGCTTCACACCCATTCCTTACTAACCTGCTTCACACCCATTCCTTACTAACCTGCCTCACACCCATCCCTTACTAACCTGCCTCACACCCATTCCTTACTAACCTGCCTCACACCCATTCCTTACTAACCTGCTTCACACCCATTCCTTACTAACCTGCCTCACACCCATCCCTTACTAACCTGCCTCACACCCATTCCTTACTAACCTGCCTCACACCCATTCCTTGCTAACCTGCCTCACACCCATCCCTTACTAACCTGCCTCACACCCATTCCTTACTACCTGCCTCACACCCTACCCCACCAATCCCTTACTAACCTGCCTCACACCTTGCCTCAAACTCATCACTTACTCACCCACCTTACACCCTAAACTAATCGCTAACTCACCCTCTCACATCCTGTCACACCCCATCCCAAACTCATCTATCTAAAGGCCTAATAAGTAAATTATTTATTCCAGAGTTAGTCTAGCTCGTAGCTAGTAATAGCCAGTATTTGTACATGAATGTACGCTCGTGGATTCACAACTCACCTAAGACCAGCGCAAGAAGTAGCACTAAAAAGAGCTTCATAAGGTTCAGTTGCATTATTTTCCTTTTGAAGTTTTTTATGTTGCTTTACTCTGAAAAGCAATGGATTAGAATTTGTTTCGCAGAATTTCTTTTCCTTTCCACAGAGAGATTCTTTGAGCAGAGCAGAATTTTTATTGTTCCTTTTTTTAAATCCCCCTTCCCATTTCTAACCCTTCTATCCGTTTCTTTCTGCCCCACAATAGCCAATACTCGATTCCCTGCACTACTGTACTACGGCACTAGTACAGCTGGGTGAGTATAGCAGGACTGTTGCCATGCCAACCTAGTAACTATGCACTCTTTCCATTCACTCTTCTCTTGCCTTTTTCAAATTTGAGAATTTTTTGTTTCCTCTAAGCGTGTACTTCAGTATTTGTATCAGTACATCTACTAATCTGAGACTTGTGATCACGAAGCTCTCGTTGAAATCCAAAGTACACGAAGTATTAAATCGAGATGCTTTTTCTTTAAATTAATAAATATTTGAAAACTCGATTCAGAAGTTTAATTGGATCTATTTTTTACCACAGTATGATTGATTATACCTGACTTAGTTTGTAATTTCTCTCTACTTGAATCCTTTTGATTTTGCTGGTCAGTGAATGGGTTGGTGAGTTACTGAGGGACAGTACTCTGATAGAGAGAAATAACAGTGAGGCGAGGCAACGTACAGGTGAGCGGCTGTTCTGCGCTTGAATTCCGCAGCTTGTCTCTCTTCCTACCTGCTTGCCTGCAGTCACCTTGACAACCCCAGCTGCCTATAGAGAGTGATCGACAAATGCTAGGGAGAAGGTTGGAAACTGTACAGGTTCACTGTCATTGATGGTCTGAAAAGAAGCTTAAAGAACACTGGGGAATGAGAATAAGCCAAATGCGCCCCGTGAAATGCATTACGGGTTTAGAATGGGGGTGAGACAGGTGAATGGGTTGGTGAGTTACTGAGGGACAGATTAACACAGCGGGTGAGACAGGTCAACACAGCGGGTGAGACAGGTTAACACAGAGGGTGAGACAGGTTAACACAGAGGGTGAGACAGAAGGTGAGACACAGAAGGTGAGACAGGTTAACTCAAAGGGTAAGAATCCCGCCGTAAGATGAGATGACCGGTCACGATAAACAAAGATAATATGGGTAAAACTGCTTAGTCAGGGAGTTTTAGTAGGTGACTGCCACGAAACAAGAGATTTACATGCAAGAGACAATGGTGGTTTTGATTAAGTGCATTAGCTAGACAGTCTGTGGAGGCAGCATTTAAAGTGCCGCCTGCACAGACTGCCTATGAGAG
Source organism: Macrostomum cliftonense (assembly GCA_950096795.1). Classification (NCBI taxonomy): domain Eukaryota; kingdom Metazoa; phylum Platyhelminthes; family Macrostomidae; genus Macrostomum; species Macrostomum cliftonense. Next base: position 895,270 of record CATNEM010000167.1, read on the forward strand.
CACAATGGGCTTGTACTGATGTGCATTGAATTTAATATTTAATTCTGCTCGCTAATTTAATAATCTCAAGGTCGATCGCAGAATTTGGTTCAGAACGTGAATAAGACGGATGGATTGAGAGAGGTTGGCAACAATTAATAGCAACAGATTAATAAGTCATTGGGTGCGTCTCAGGGTCTGAGCCAAGGACACCTTAAGTAGAAGGACGGGACACTTCGTTTCTTGGAAAGTTTTTGGAGTCTTATCTTCGCGAAAAAATGCACTACGGAGATAGGAAATTTGCAGTTTTTCGACATAAAATTAAAGATTGCGCTCGATTGGAAGCAGATACAAATCTCATCTTTTGATATGTGGTTCCTGCCTTCTTACTCTATCGAGCTATGTACGTCTTAATTTGTGAAAAATTGATCATCCTATTATTTTATTGAAATTAGTTCACTTTCGTAAAAATACTACTAAATGACAACTAGCCAATCCAGAGAGAATCGGACATTGACAAGTGACTGGACCAGCAAAACTATCCAAAATGCGGATTGATAGAAATGTTCTTTGATTAAAACAGACTTGGTTACAAGAGGATCAGAACCTGCGCAGCATGTAAAATACCAATTTAATTAAAATTACAATTTTCGACAAATGTTTTTGAAGGGAAAAAATTTAAAGAATAATATTTTACAAATAAGGACAGACATAGTTCGATAGAGTAAGAAGGCAGGAACAACATATCAAAAGATAAGATTTGCATTTGCTTCCAATCGAGCGCAATCTTTAATTTTATGTCGAAAAACTACAAATTTCCTATATCCGTAGTGTATTATTTCGCGAAGATTAGACTCCAAAAACTTTCCAAGAAACGAAGTGTCCCGTCCTTCTACTTAAGGTGTCCCTGGTCTGAGCATGAAGGAAAGACCGGGAGGGGGGAGAACGGAGAGAAAGGCTGAGAGGGAGGGAGAGGAAGGCTGAGAGGGAGGGAGAGGAAGGCTGAGAGGGAGGGAGAGGAAGGCTGAGAGAGAGGGAGAGGAAGGCTGAGAGAGAGGGAGAGGAAGGCTGAGAGGGAGGGAGAGGAAGGCTGAGAGGGAGGGAGAGGAAGGCTGAGAGAGAGGGAGAGGAAGGCTGAGAGAGAGGGAGAGGAAGGCTGAGAGAGAGGGAGAGGAAGGCTGAGAGAGAGGGAGAGGAAGGCTGAGAGAGAGGGAGAGGAAGGCTGAGAGAGAGGGAGAGGAAGGCTGAGAGAGAGGGAGAGGAAGGCTGAGAGAGAGGGAGAGGAAGGCTGAGAGGGAGGGAGAGGAAGGCTGAGAGAGAGGGAGAGGAAGGCTGAGAGAGAGGGAGAGGAAGGCTGAGAGAGAGGGAGAGGAAGGCTGAGAGAGAGGGAGAGGAAGGCTGAGAGAGAGGGAGAGGAAGGCTGAGAGGGAGGGAGAGGAAGGCTGAGAGAGAGGGAGAGGAAGGCTGAGAGAGAGGGAGAGGAAGGCTGAGAGAGAGGGAGAGGAAGGCTGAGAGGGAGGGAGAGGAAGGCTGAGAGGGAGGGAGAGGAAGGCTGAGAGAGAGGGAGAGGAAGGCTGAGAGGGAGGGAGAGGAAGGCTGAGAGAGAGGGAGAGGAAGGCTGAGAGGGAGGGAGAGGAAGGCTGAGAGAGAGGGAGAGGAAGGCTGAGAGAGAGGGAGAGGAAGGCTAGAGAGAGAGGGAGAGGAAGGCTGAGAGGGAGGTTCCGAAGGCGGTGATGAAGCGAGAAAAGCGAATAAACAGTGAAAATTATTTGTGTAAATGAAACTGAGGAGATAGCCTCGAGTTTAACCTTGTAGTAGATGATGCATTTGCAGCCAGAAAAAATAACTAGTGTATGATTCTTATATCGATTTTGAGTGCTTAAATGGTCAAGGCATTAAAGAGTGAATCTGTCAGAGTCGACAACTAATATTTTGCATTGTAGATGGTAATAACTACAGCATCAAAGTCTGCAGGAGTGCACAAAACGTTGATAATTATATTTGTCTCCAAGAAACGAGTAGCTATGCAGCAGTTTGTCATTCGAAACAAACAAGAACGGACGCGCCTAAGACTATCAATGTGTATAAGCAAAAAAATCAATTGCACGCATTGAATTTTATACATTGAACTAATTAACTAATTTAAGAGCATTGTAATCAACAAATAAGCTAAAGAAACCGTACATTATTCGTCGGATTCATGCATAAAGAAATGAAAGGATATGAGAAAAACAAACAAAAACAGAAGCAATTTTCAATACTAGCAGCAGGAATACAAAGTTTTTAGACATTTTAAACATGCATTTGCTAATTTGCCTACTGTCAGTAGCCGCCATAAAATATTTTTGCGCAATTAAAAAAGTTTCAGTGACTGCTAGAGCAGTCAGACAGGCCGCCAAGCGTCTCCTGATCGAGTTTGACAGTCAGACCGGCTGCGGACCGCTGCGGATTCGCTGACGTGACCACGGCGTGGCCCATCTCGGCTAGTAGGCGCGCTCCGATGTCCTCGGCGATGCGGTCGTGCTCGCTGAAGGCGGCCAGCTCGCCCTGATCCAGATGGGCGATGCACTGCTGACGGCCCTTGACGCGCACCCGGTGGATTCGCTCCATGTGACGCTCCCGATTGGACTTGGTGGAGAAGGCGTGCTCGCACCGTGTGCAGGCGTAGGGCTTGTGGCTGGTGTGCGTGATGATGTGCCGCTTCAGCGAGGACATCCAGGGAAACGCCTGGCGGCAGGACTCGAACGGGCAGTAGATGAGATTCGGCGCCTCTTTGTAGGAGTTTTTGCGGGATTTTCTGCGCCGCTCCGCCTGCAGCAGGCGCTGCCCGTCCTGATCGATCATGTCGACGTCCACGTCAACGTCAATATCAACGTCGGCGCCGTCGCTGAGATCGCCGAGAGTTTCGTCGTCTTGGCTGCTCCGACTGTGGTGCTCGTCGGTTTCGTCGGCGCTGCTGGCGCAGCCGGGCGTCGGGGAGTCGCTCAGAGCTTCTTTGGCTGCAGGCTGCTGCGGCTGCGATGGCTGCTGCAGGGAGCCCAGGGCTGGCAGCCACGGGTGCTGCAGCAGCTGCTGCTCCGGCGGCCGCTGGTTGCCGCCAGCCAGCGCGGCCAGATGCTGCAGGTTCCACGGCCAGGGTAGGCAAGAAGCGGCCGCTGCGGCGGCTGCAGCTGCGGCTGCTGCGGCTGCCGGCCAAGTCTGCTGAGGCGGCTGCTGACGAAGCGGAATTAGCGGCGCCGGGGACGCCGGCGTTGCCGAGGCAACGGCGACAGATTTTTCCACAGTCAGATCCAAAGGCTGATCGTCGTCAGTTGAGCAGCTCGCCGGGCCGCCCACCGGCTGCATCATCAGCGCCGTGCGCTGCTTCAGGGCGCTCTGCAGCCAAGCCGACGCCGCCGCTGCTGCCGGCGCTTCGACTTGGCCTGGCTCGGCCTTCAAAGCGTCGGGCTGCCCTTGCCCGGCCTCGTCAGCCAGCGAGTCATTGAACTCCTCGTCGTCGTAAGCGGCCGGCTCGGCAGCGGCAGCCTCCGGCGTTGATGAATCGCCACCAGGGCGTCGTCCGCGTCGCCGACCTTCGCGGCCATTGAGATGGCGATCGACCTGGTCGGCCAGGGCCGGATCGGTCCGGTGGGTCTGCAGGTGGCGCCGCATGTTGCCGTTGGTGGTGAAGGCCGTCGGGCAGAGGGGGCAGGCGAACGGGCGCTCGTCTGTTGGTGGGCGGTGAAGGACTTGCTGCTTTAGCATTTGTGCGGAAGGCTTCAAATACTCTTGATACTCTAAAACCTGGAAAATCCCCATCCTGGATGCTATAAAACCTGAAAAATCCCCATCCCGGATACTCTAGAAGTTGGAAAATCCCCATCCTGGATGCTATAAAACCTGAAAAATCCCCATCCTGGATGCTATAAAACCTAAAAAATCCCCATCCTGGATGCTATAAAACCTAAAAAATCCCCATCCTGGATGCTATAAAACCTAAAAAATCCCCATCCTGATCACTCAAGACCCTGGAAAATCCCCATCCTGGACACTCTAAACCCTGGAAAATCCCCATCCTGGACACTCTAAACCCTGGAAAATCGTAGATTTGTAAATTCCAGTCAAGCTTGCGCACGGCACTACTTACACCGAATAAAAAAAGTAGTATGATAAGCCAGCACTCACCGGAATGGGTCAGCATGTGCCGGTCCAACGAAGACTGCGAGCTGAGCTCCTTGCTGCAGATGGCGCATCGGTGCTGGCCAGCCGAATCTCCTGTCCGATTGTGCGTCCTCAGGTGGGCGGTGAGCTCGATCTTGCTGCGCGCCAGCACCTGCCGGCCGGACCGGTCGCACAGCGGGCAGACGAACACCTCCTGGCCGTTGTGCAACTGCTTCGGCAGGACCTAGGTGTTTGTTTGGTAACCGAATCAATTTTTGTTTCTAGCCTGCGTTTTTTATCGAGCATTTCGAGTCTACGGGGATCTCGGGGCAATAAACCAGTGCGCCAGTGGGATAAGGCGGGTCCCTGAAAACCACCTGCGCTGAGTTTGGGAAGCCGCCGCCACCCCTGGCCCCTGGCAACTGTCCGGCATCTCTGCCAAAACTGATAAAACAGCTTCCCCGCCTCGCTCGCTGGTGGGGCCGGCAAAAAATATCCTCTATTAAGTTTCCTCATACTGTCTGGCGTTGCGTATCAAAAAAAATAGGGATAAAAAAACCTACTGGAACTTGGATGAAAAAGAGAAATAGAAAAACAAAGAAGCCGCCGATCAAGTGTGCCCGCATTGTGTTTGTCCCCCGTCCCCTTCCCCCCCCCCCAACTTCCCAGTGCCGCATCCCAGTTCCCATAGTGATCCCCTCCATCTCCCCGGTCTCCGGGTCCACCAGCAGCCATCATCAGCAAACTGACCAGATGGAAGGCGCTGACAGTTTCGGACCCGGAAACGCAACTCACGCAGGCATGCAGCGGGATAACTCAAATTCAACACTTTCCCAGTCCCTAGCTGGCGGGGAGACTGCAAAGCGCAATCGGTGAGTTCACCAGTATTAGCGGGTATTGAAATCCCGAGTTCTGTTGGTTGCTGGGAGCTAAACAAGGTAGCACGAAAAACTTAGGCGGCGCCTCTGATTTCAAATCGAACCCAACTGGGAGCATGAGCGGCAAGCAGTTCGAGAGAAATTTCCCAATTCATTTTTTATTTTTACTCCCCTCTTATCTCCCGCCGCATCCTCCTACTTGGCTCCGAGTGAGGCTTCCCACGGCGGACAAGCTGACGGCCAAACGGGAGGGGGGATGACCAATTGCGATAACGCGAACCGTGGGATAGAGAGCTGGCCATATAGAATTTGATCAAGAATTTTTGACGTATCTCAAAGAGGAAACAAAGACTCAGTTTTTGTTTACACGGACTTAGTAGGAGGCCCTCGGGTTTTGATGGACGCGGCTTGCACTGAAGCCTAACTGGCTATTTAGTGGAATAACAGGCGCGTGTCTGATGAGCTGTGCCTTCGGCTGGCTCCATTGAGACTTTGCCGTTTGTTTCAAATCCGATCCGATTTTTTTCGCAATAAAAGGACTAACCGCTCTTTGAATTGCCTACAGGAGTCACTGAACCGGCATAATCACGTAACTACGGCTAAACCGGACGAAATTGCTTTGGAGTCACTTCGCCTTCTGAGGCTCAGAGAAAAACACAGTTAGGAGAAGTGAGAAGTGAGAACATTGCTTGTAAAAAGGGATGAGAACTGAGAACACAGGGTATGAGAACTGAGAACACAGGGTATGAGAACTGAGAACACAGGGTATGAGAACTGAGAACACAGGGTATGAGAACTGAGAACACACGTATGAGAACTGAGAACACAGGGTATGAGAACTGAGAACACAGGTATGAGAACTGAGAACACAGGGTATGAGAACTGAGAACACAGGGTATGAGAACTGAGAACACAGGTATGAGAACTGAGAACACAGGGTATGAGAACTGAGAACACAGGTATGAGAACTGAGAACACAGGGTATGAGAACTGAGAACACAGGGTATGAGAACTGAGAACACAGGGTATGAGAACTGAGAACACAGGTATGAGAACTGAGAACACAGGGTATGAGAACTGAGAACACAGGTATGAGAACTGAGAACACAGGGTATGAGAACTGAGAACACAGGGTATGAGAACTGAGAACACACGTATGAGAACTGAGAACACAGGGTATGAGAACTGAGAACACAGGTATGAGAACTGAGAACACAGGGTATGAGAACTGAGAACACAGGTATGAGAACTGAGAACACAGGGTATGAGAACTGAGAACACAGGTATGAGAACTGAGAACACAGGGTATGAGAACTGAGAACACAGGTATGAGAACTGAGAACACAGGGTATGAGAACTGAGAACACAGGGTATGAGAACTGAGAACACACGTATGAGAACTGAGAACACAGGGTATGAGAACTGAGAAAACTGTTATTACGAGAAGTGAGAACATGTAAGAAATATGAACGACAGGTATGAGAATTGAAGAGAAAAAATATGAAGCTAGACTTAAAGCGCAGGATAAGAAATCAGAACACGAGGCATAACAATGAAAAGTTAGGATTTTCCTGCTCACCTTCGCTGCAGAACTTTTTCGCCCGCTGCCTCCCTGCTGCTGATGCAGCCTCTTCTGCTGCTTCGGCTGCTGCTGCTGCTGCTGCTCTCGTTGCCGATCGGGCTGTGTCAGCGGCCGCCAGATTTGCCGATCTCCCTCTGATGAAAAATTTTGGGGTGACCAGGCGAGCCTGATGAGACTCTCATGATGAGCCGCTGCAATGTTGAAAAAAAACACAATTAGGTGGTGTGATGTTATGGGAAGCCTAGCAGATTAAATCAATCTTTAGCGACGAACAGAAAAAATGTTGCTTCTTACCAAGCGACGGCGGCCGCAATAGTGGACCACAAAACAGGTCTTTTAACTGCTGCTGATGCGGCTGTAGAAGCGTCATTACTTAGCAACCTGACCTTGCTGCTTTAGAGTTCAGTCGGTGCGCTATTCTCTTAAAGCCTGAGGCTGAATGGGCCCTGACTGACCGACTTCTCAAAGGTGAAAACCGATGAAGATGGGATCCGATGCCCCCGAGTCCGGTCTTGTTAAATACCGATGGCCCGAGTGGGGATGGAGGAGGGGGTGGCTCCGGAGCGGGCGATCCTCTTTGGAACGGAGCCAATTTTCTCAGGAGTGGCTCGGGCCCAACTCAGGGGTGGCCCGGATGAGCAGCCCAGCTCCCATTGGATGGGACGGCGGGGGCAGCTTGCGACTCTCTGTTTATGGGGGGATAGGGGATATTGCGCGGCGGAGGAATTCCGGGCTTTGGTTGCTATGCTCAGCTCCGGGGGCTCAATCTCTCGATTCAGTCAGTCTCCCTGCGCCGCCCCGATTCCCATAGTTGTTTAGTCTTTGTTGCCAGCGGCCCCACCATGAATAGCCGCCGCCCCCTGCCTGGGCACACACTTGGCCTGGAGCCAAAAACGGGCTGGCTTTATCTCTGCTCCCCCCAAACTGACGGTCACTGAATAACCCTATATGCCAGGCTCCCACAGCTCGAACGCAACTCAACCAAACTCCCTAACTTGCCAATAAACGCAGTTCACCCACTAACGACACCGGTTCTCTCATCCCTAGATTTAAAGTAGACTCGACTCGAGCTTTAGGAATCAAAAACATGCCAAAAAAGTCAGCCAGTTAAATTGTTGGTGCGGCCGATGCTTACTAATTGTGATATCAATCCCGTCCCGCACTTTGCTTCCCAATTTTTCCCACGTTTTTCCCCTGTTCAAGTTTCGGTATTCTTTGTGGGCGCCATAATCTCTGCGGCGGCCAATAAATATATTTTGGCCTCTCAATCTGCATCAATAACAGTTAAGGGTTTCGGCCCAGCGCGTGGCTAAGCAAGTCGGTGGCTTGGCCAAATTTTGCCAAAAATATTGGGGGATGCAAAAAGGGGGTAAACAAAATTTCCTGGCTGCTGTAAAGGGGACGAATTGTCACTGCTTTTAACTACTATAGCAGTGAACCTTCTGAGTGTGGGAAGAAATATTGCTTGTTGATCTTCCCCTTCGTGTCTCCGATGCTGTTTTTTACTTCTTACGATCGACTAGCTACTAAAGTATGAAATGATATATACTTTATAAAAATATGTTGTTGTCTTCTTTCATTCTTTAGCAGTTGCTCGTGCCCCGACTTGCCAATTGTCGATTTTCCTTTCACAATCGAAATAGTAAACACGCGAATAACGGGATCCCTTGTTTAATTCTATAATACTGTGCAAAAAGTACCGTCTGCTTATTAATTTGTTATCATCAAGTTAGTGGTCTTAGCTTTTAGTTACAGCTAAATAAAAAATTGTTCTTTTTGTTTGACTGGGTTGTTAAAATTTGGAAAGTGGTTTTTTTAACTTCTAAATTTAGTTTTAAATTCCGGTATTGCATGTAAAAGATCAGCATTGTAGCGTCCCTATAAAAATAAGTTATTCAATTCACCATTCATCATAACTCGTTAATTTACACTATACACCGTTTTGTTTTATTAAATTTGTCAACTTCTGCTTGCTTGCTTCCCTCTGATCTCTCAATTCCAAGCTCCAACCCTGCAGGCCTTCTTCTTCCCACCAAAATTCTCATTGCGTCACTGCTATCTGCCATTTAGTAGCCAAGACTATAGCGCGCACAATATCTTCTCGCTTTAAAAAAAATTATTATTTTTACGATTCGCACACGGATCTCATTTTGTATTAATAATCCCCATGGCTGTCTCTCAGTATTCTCTGGGATCTGTTCCGACTCTGTGCGTGCCTTCCGTTCAGCCCTTAGGGATAAAAGATGGATAAAAATGGAGAGAGGGAGACAGGATATACGAGCTAGATAGAAAAAATGGTCCCCGAGATAAAAACGAAATGGCCGGCACAGTCACAGTGTCGTGTTGATCGACCGCTATCAAAGAATTATCAAACTTAAGATTTCTCCGACGGAAAAATCCCCCCCCCCTAGCTAATCTTTACGGTACTGCATGGTTTAGCAAATGGTTAAATAAATACTTTAAAAAATACTCAAAATATTAGGAATTTATTCCTAATCAGGATCAGGAGTTTAGCTAGATAGATAAAAAGAATAGAGAGAAAGAGGTAAAGAGGCAGAGGCAGAGAGAAGGTAGAAAGATAGGAGAGAGGGAGGATGAGACAAGAGGAGAAAGGCAGAGAGAAGGCAGAAAGATAGAGAGGAGAAAGGCAGAGAGATAGAGAGGAGAAAGGCAGAGAGAGGCAGTAAGATAGAGAGCAGAAAGCCAGAGAGAAGTCGGAAAGATAGGAGAGAGGAAGCTTGCATGGAGCTTCAGCTGCAGTCAAATAGTGATACTCTGTAAAAGCCAAGTTTAGCAAAACAACCAAGATGACGAGCCTCAAACGCTATTTATATCATATGATTCATCTATTTTCCCACACTCCGGACTGCAAGCTTTCGAATTCAAAAGTCTGGCTCAGTATTGAACAAAGGTTCGCTTTTGAAGAGACCGTCTTATATTAGTGCGTTTTTCAGTGGCGCCTATAGTGGGCCGTGCCATTACCGTGAGAAAGAAAAGAAGCAGGCGTGCTAGTGGGAAGCTGTATCTGCGTGGGAGTTCTCCTTAGTGGGGGGATCATAAACAAGAAAAAATGTTTGAGGATGTGAAATAAATTTTCCTAACATTGAGTATATGAGAGCTATGCGGGCGTCTCACCAAACACAAGAACTTTATATCGGCGCTACTAGAATGTGGCGCTACCCCATTAGAATGTGGCGCTACTAGAGTGTGGCGCTACTAGAATGTGGCGCTACTAAAATGTGGCGCTAATAGAATGTGGCGCTAATAGAATGTGGTGCTACTAGAATGTGGCTACTAGAATGTGGCTACTAGAATGTGGCGCTACCCCTATTAGAATGCGGCGCTACTAGAGTGTGGCGCTACTAGAATGTGGCGCTACCCCCGAATTGGGCGCTACTAAAATGTGGCGCTACTAGAATGTGGCGCTACTAAAATGTGGCACTACTAGAATGTGGCGCTACCCCTATTAGAATGAGGCTCTACTAGAATGTGGCGCTACCCCTATTAGAATGAGGCTCTACTAGAATGTGGCGCTACCCCTATTAGAATGAGGCGCTACTAGAGTGTGGCGCTACTAGAGTGTGGCACTACTAGAATGTGGCGCTACCCCTATTAGAATGAGGCTCTACTAGAATGTGGCGCTACCCCTATTAGAATGAGGCTCTACTAGAATGTGGCGCTACCCCTATTAGAATGTGGCGCTACTAGAGTGTGGCGCTACTAGAGTGTGGCGCTACTAGAGTGTGGCGCTACTAGAGTGTGGCGCTACTAAAATGTGGCACTCCTAGAATGTGGCGCTACTAAAATGAGGCTCTACTAGAATGTGGCGCAACCCCTATTAGAATATGGCGCTACTAGAGTGTGGCGCTACTAGAGTGTGACGCTACTAGAGTGTGGCGCTACCCCCGAATGGGGCGCTACTAAAATGTGGCGCTACTAGAATGTGGAGCTACTAAAAATGAGGCTCTACTAGAATGTGGCGCTATCCCTATTAGAATGTGGCGCTACCCCTATTAGAATGAGGCTCTACTAGAATGTGGCGCTACCCCTATTAGAATGTGGCGCTACTAGAGTGTGGCGCTACTAGAGTGTGGCGCTACTAGAGTGTGGCGCTACTAAAATGTGGCACTACTAGAATGTGGAGCTACCCCTATTAGAATAAGGCTCCACTAGAATGTGGCGCTACTGCTACCCCTGATTGGGGCACTACTAGAATGGGGCGCAACTAAAGTGGGGCGCTACTAGAATGGGGCGCTACTAGAATGTGGCGCTAACCCCGAATGGGGCGCTACTATAATGTGGCGCTACCCCTACTTACTACTAGAATGTGGCTCTACAAGAATCTAAAATTCGAAGTTTACTTCATTTCGCGTGCCGACACTTCTTTTTATTCTCATCAATAAAGTTTTAAATCGAATAGACACGATATCGGCATTCCAAAACACGCAGCTTAATAGCCAAACAAAGTTAAGAATTTTCTAGGACCTCAGCAGGCAGGTGGTTTTGCAATTCATACGGGTTACACATTGATAATGTATGCATTTAATTCTCTCTAATACGCTCGTGGCCCCCATGTTCCCCATTTCGCAGCACCAAATCTGGGACATGCGTGTGTGTGTGTGAGGGAAACAGCTTGCTTTAAGCAGCAACAGCTCGCTGGGGTAGGGGAGGGAGTTAAGAGACGGATGCAACGGGATAATAAAATGAAATGAAAAATTTCCCATTTCCCCAGACCGGTCGCGCGGGCAAGTCTATTGTTAAACCACGGCACGAAGTTGCAGCTGCCGCAGCTGGTTTTTTTTGCGCTGAAAATATTGGGATTTCGGGAGAATGACACGGGACGGGGGCGAGCGGGCGGGCGGTGCTGGGTGGGCATTGGCCGGAACAGCGGAGATCCCGCCGGTCCGCTGGCTTAGCAGAGAGGGAGAGAAAAATCCCCGCCTCCACCACCTCGGCAGACAAAAAATAATGACGTCAGTTTGATGAGGCTGTTTGACCGGCGATCGGGGGAGGGGGGGGCACGGAACAGGAAAGGGATTAGGGCCAGTCGCTGAAGGAAACAGGGTCAAGGAGATCCACGCCCGTTATCTGGAGTGGAAATCTACATTAGTTTGACTTTGATAGTTAAATTAAATACTTTGAAAATTAAATTAGACTTGAGTTTTTGCGAGAATTTGGAAATGGGAGTTATAATAAATAACTGGTGGATTTGAGAGCACAAAAAATAGGAGCACAAAAAGAGTACAAGCAGTGAAAGCAAAAGAAATGAGAGCACAAGTAGTGAGACCAAAAGAATTGAGACCAGAAGAGTTGAAACCAAAAGAATTGAGACCAGAAGAAGTGAGACCAAAAGAAGTGAGACCAAAAGAATTGAGACCAGAAGAAGTGAGACCAGAAGAAGTGAGAATAAAAGAATTGAGACCAGAAGAAGTGAGACCAAAAGAATTGAGACCAGAAGAAGTGAGAATAAAAGAATTGAGACCAGAAGAAGTGAGAATAAAAGAATTGAGACCAGAAGAAGTGAGACCAAAAGAAGTGAAACCAAAAGAATTGAGACCAGAAGAAGTGAGAATAAAAGAATTGAGACCAGAAGAATTGAGACCAAAAGAATTGAGACCAAAAGAATTGAGACCAAAAGAAGTGAGACCAAAAGAATTGAGACCAAAAGAAGTGAGACCAAAAGATTTGAGACCAAAAGATTTGAGACCAAAAGATTTGAGACCAAAAGATTTGAGACCAAAAGATTTGAGACCAAAAGATTTGAGACCAAAAGAAGTGAGACCAAAAGAGTTGAGACCAAAAGAGTTGAGACCAAAGGAAGTGAGAGCACAAGAAGTGAGACCAGAAGAAGTGAGACCAAAAGAAGTGAGACCAAAAGAAGTGAGACCAAAAGAAGTGAGACCAAAAGAAGTGAGACCAAAAGAAGTGAGACCAAAAGAATTGAGACCAAAAGAATTGAGACCAAAAGAAGTGAAACCAAAAGAATTGAGACCAAAAGAGTTGAGACCTAAGGAAGTGAGAGCACAAGAAGTGAGACCAAAAGAAGTGAGAGCTCAAGAAGTGAGACCAAAAGAAGCGAGAGCACAAAAAGTGAGAGCTCAAGAAGAGATAGAAAAACAAGAATAAAAATAGAATTTAAGTCTAAGTTAAAGGTAAATGTTAACAAGATCTTGAAATCAATAATTTCTTTCAGAATCTTGTAGAATTGCAAGTTTAATTTCCAGAGTTCCACGGCAAACGACAATAACTCTCAAGACAATAAGTCTCAATAGGAAAGCGCTGGCCGGCTCAGGGTTGAGGCGGGGGGAGGGGGAAGCGAGAAGGCGCTGGCGGCAGCTGCATCGGAGTTCGCGCGGCTGCAGATGTTTCCTGCAGCTGACGGACCCGCTCGCTGCTGAGGCACGAACTGGACTGAGCCCAAAGATCGAGCAAATCCCAGCCACCCCCCCACGCCCGCAGCTCTTTAGTCTTCGCCTGTTGCAGCTGCTGCAGAGGGCTCTGAAGACATGAGGGTTGGGGCAGATTGTTGTTCAATGACTTCCACAGCTGCGACAGGCGAGTCCCGCAGAAAGCTCTTTAAAAACTTCTCGACCTAAATTCCCGCGTTCCCGCAGATCCGCAGCGAGGAGAGGGGTCTCATCTTTATCTTCCCTATACTGCCCCCCTTTTTGATTGTGTACACAGGTTGCGATCCACAATATTCACACGCGCCCTGTATATCATCCTCCCCCCGCTAGTTTTCATTGTTCTCCCCTCTCCCAGACGCGGCTTAGCAGAGGGAAACAGCTGCGCAGTTGTTAAACACCGTGGGGCGGGGAGTGAGTGGAGTCGGAAAAAGAGGCCCATCGTCACTTAATTACCCAGCATAGTATATAGAGGCGAGGCCCCTCTCCGCTCAAGTGACCCTGGCCAGACAGACCAGGGTTAGAGGGGCCCCGCTTGACTCAACAGCTATATCGCGCCTCATCATCCGGCCCTAGATTAGTTTCCCCCCATAGAAAAATTTCACCTGTTTGCTCAGGCTGCTCAGCGCGCTCCCTATGAGGCCGTATCCTGTTACTGCGACTTCCCCACAGCAGCAGCAGGCAAGTTGAGAGCCGCGCGCTGTCAAGCTGAATCGATCCCTATATTCTGTGTAATCAAAATTATGGGAAATTTTCCCATTCGCAAAATTTTTTGTTCAAGAAATATTCATCAAATAAAACAAGCCAGGGAGGGGTTTATCTGGAAATAAGCGGCCGGCACGTGTCAGCCATTTTTGTCTTCAATATTAGTTCTGCGATTTTAATGAAAATGAAAAAGCGGACAAAAACAGAGGAGAGATGTATTCAAAGATTTTTCTGTGTCAATTAGGGCATTGCTTCCGTCGAAACTCAAGTAAAGAAAATGTTAATTTAACTGTTTTAAAATTAAGCTGATTATTTACCTTCAATTAAAAAACTAAAGCTACTATCTAAAAAAGAATAGAATCCTCTTAAGTAAGGATTTGCAAATTTTGTAGCCACGTATATCATACAAATTCTCGTTATAGAATCTCCCTAAACTGCCATGAGAATCTCCCTAAACTGCCAAAAGAATCTTCCTAAACTGCCATGAGAATCTCCCTAAATTACTATGAGAATCTCCCTAAACTGCCATGAGAATCTCCCTAAACTGCCATGAGAATCTCCCTAAACTGCCATGAGAATCTCCCTAAACTGCCATGAGAATCTCCCTAAACTGCCATAAGAGTCGTCCTAAACTGCCATAGAATAATAATCTTTTTAACGTCATGAAAGTAGCCCCAATATAGCTTCCATTATTAAACACTCAAACTTGTCCCTACAAAAGATCATAGACTTAACAACGTGCCTACTGCAAGTAGAAAGAGTAGTATTGTTTAAAATCAAGATAATATTTTGCATTAGAAAATCAGCCAAAACTTTAGAAGCCCCTATTAATTAGGAAACTTTAACATAAAAACTTCAGATAAATTGCAAAGCGGTCCGTGACTTATCCCATATAGCAAATAAGAATACAAAAGACAGCATAAATTAAACTGTTTAATGTCATTTCAATATTATAAATGAAACAGACATATTTACATAAAATTTTGTTTTTTTTTTAATTTATTTATTAGCGGGAAATTTAGCCTTGCCAGCTTGTCATTAACATGGATTGATAATAATTCAGATAATTAAAGAAAAACGGCGGTGGCATTTAAAAAAATTGCTACTACCGCCTGCACTACTCTTAGTAGAAACTATTGTATTAGCGGTCACTTGACTCCGAAACCTTTGAAGCCGAACAGCTTCTCAATGTCTGCCTGATCGCCGCCGGCGCCGCCTTCATCGTCGTCGTCATCCCCACCGGCGCCGGCACTCGACGAAGCGGCGGCGGCGGCCTTTTCCTCCTTGCGACGCCGCTTCCTCTCCTTTCTAGCCTGTTTGGCCCGCTCCTCGGCGGCCTCGGCCTCTTTGACCCGATCCTCGAAACTATAGGCTTTGGCCTCGGCCTCTTGGCGGCGTTTCAGGCTGGCGAATTTCGATTTAACGTCGTCAAGGCTGGCGCGTTTAACTCGCATCGACATGCCCAGATTGCGCTGGTGCTTCTTGCCGTTGATGTGGTCGAGAAAATTGATGGAATCCTTCACTACGCAGTCGCACACGTTGCAGTAGTAGCCAGCGTCAGCTGACGGCTTGTTGCTAGTCTTGTTGATCACCACCGACCTGTTGAGATTTGCTTCAAGATTCGGCGTCTCCAAACGCGGCCGAAGCTCTTCGCGTTTCGGGGCCGGGCCGCGCGATCTGCTGCTGCTGCTGCCGCCGCCGCCGGAACGAGATTCGCGCAGTTCGTCGATCTCGCGCGAGACTCGCTCCTGGGCGAGCCGCTCGAACTCGTCCCGGTCCCACTTGCGCCTGTGGTCAGACTGCAACAGATAAGACAGGAGGCTGCTGAGCTACTGCAGGGGAGGGTGACAGCCTGCTGAGCTACTGCAGGGGAGGGTGACAGCCTGCTGAGCTACTGCAGGGGAGGGTGACAGCCTGCTGAGCTACTGCAGGGGAGGGTGACAGCCTGCTGAGCTACTGCAGGGGAGGGTGACAGCCTGCTGAGCTACTGCAGGGGAGGGTGACAGCCTGCTGAGCTACTGCAGGGGAGGGTGACGGCCTGCTGAGCTACTGCAGGGGAGGGTGACAGCCTGCTGAGCTACTGCAGGGGAGGGTGACAGCCTGCTGAGCTACTGCAGGGGAGGGTGACAGCCTGCTGAGCTACTGCAGGGGAGGGTGACAGCCTGCTGAGCTACTGCAGGGGAGGGTGACAGCCTGCTGAGCTACTGCAGGGGAGGGTGACAGCCTGCTGAGCTACTGCAGGGGAGGGTGACGGCCTGCTGAGCTACTGCAGGGGAGGGTGACAGCCTGCTGAGCTACTGCAGGGGAGGGTGACAGCCTGCTGAGCTACTGCAGGGGAGGGTGACAGCCTGCTGAACTACTGCAGGGGAGGGTGACAGCCTGCTGAGCTACTGCAGGGGAGGGTGACAGCCTGCTGAACTACTGCAGGGGAGGGTGACAGTCTGCTGAACTACTGCAGGGGAGGGTGACTGCCTGCTGAGCTACTGCAGGGGTGACAGATGCTTAAGTGGGTTAAAAGCACAGATATTTATCACCTTAATGCGAAATAATTTACTTCAAATTGATAGTCTGCAGCAAAAATTGACTGTTTAACTTGAATGTCATTGAAACATTTAAACAGATTATAAATTTCTGAAAGAAGATGAAATACAACATTATGAACATTAATTACGTTGTTACTAACAATAAGCTATCACGCTGAGACTCGGCTGCTTCCATTGCAATAATAGTCAAATAACATGTACGGGCAGAACAAAGACACACCAGAGCTCAAAAAGTGAAAGCAAAAAGTGGCTAAAATTACAGAAAATACTCTGGACTTAAAGCAATTATATAGAAGCCAAAGGTAGCCAAACCGGAGATAGGAAAAATAGTTGTTTAAAATTGATTGAACTTTCAAGATTCAAAGCATTAGCCAAAAAGACAAGAATAGTTAAAGACTGCACAATGAAAACAAACAAATTTCGACGCTATTAAAGGCAGAAAATATGTAATAACATAATGCACTGTGGAATAATTATATTTAATAAAATTATCAATTGCAGGATAGCAGAATCCAATTAAGCATGAATTTAAAACAAAAATTGCTTACACAGCTACTGTTAGTAGGGTACAAAAAATTTCTGGGTTTTATAGTGCAAATATAGTTGTTAAAATAGCCATATTTATAGTAAAACAGATAGGAATGCTAGCGCTATTAGCTAAGTCTTTTAAACCGTTTTGTTGCTTTTCTGTAGAGACTGCTAACTAATTAATCAAATCAGAAATCAGTATGGATGTATGCCTGCATCTAATTATTTGCCTATATGCATATATTATTCGACCTGTCTTCATTTATCTATCCATGTAAATATATCCATCCATCTATCTAACTATCTGTCTGTGCATCTATCTGTCTGTGTATCTATCCATCCATCTATTCATCTATCAAGCAATCTGTCTGTCTATCTATCTATCTATCTATCTATCTATCTATCTATCTATCTATCTATCTATCTATCTATCTATCTATCTGTCTGTCTGTCTGTCTGTGTCTATCTATCTATCTATCTATCTATCTATATATATATCTATCTATCTATCTATCTATTAATCGATCAATCAATCTATCCATTTATCTGTGTATATAACCTATCAATGTAACTGTCTACTTATCCGTTTATCGATAACATCTATGCATCCATTGATATCAATACACCCATTGAGTAACCATTAGTTCTAAACTAATCAAGCATGGTCAGAATGTAAAGATAGAGCAGCCCGGAACGCATAGAGATGAAAAACACAAATACACAATGATAAAGTCAAAGTCAAAGTTCATAAATTAGATACAAATAAAAAACAATTAAAAAATCTTTAAATCTAAAAAATATAGCATGAATAACCTTAGTAAAAGTAAGAATCACTAGGCAACAACAAGAGCAAAACAAGTATTGAAAAAGTCCATGTATAATGGATAAAAAAACTTCCGACTTCAAACAAATCGCAGACAAAATGCACCCGTCCCAGAGCAAACGCAGGAATGCAGATTAACAACAATATATACGAGTAGCTACCGGTATAACAAGGCCTTTTTTAAAAATCGCATGTCAGGACTGTCCGTCGGGCACCTGAAGGCGGCGTAGAAATTCGACCTCGGCCTGCAGTTTGGCGATTCGATCCTCGAGTTCAACGATGCGCTGAGCGTCGGAACCGCAGAGCTGGCAGACGCTGTAGCTGCCGCCGCCGCCGTCGCAGCAGCCGGTAGGCGTAGCGGTCAAAGACGCCCGGCCGTCGTCCAACAATTGTCGACGCAGACGGAGCAGCAGCGTCTTCACTCCGGTGACGTCGTGAGCCAGATAGCGCAGCTCCGCGCCGGGCAGAAGCAGCAGGTCGCCCTGCGGCGACGACACCGACCGGGGTCGGAATCTCATGGCCCCGGCGGCCAGCGAAAGCGACAACGGCGGCTGCTGCTGACGACGGAGATGCCGGGCTAGGCTGTCAGGCGGCAGGCTGGCGGTCATCAGGCTGCCGACTGTGCCGCTGGCGGCCGGGGCTGGCCCGTCCTCCGCCTCCTGGTTCAACTCGTATTCCTGGGTGTTCAAGTTCGGATAAGTGTCAAGGCTCAACTACCGCATGATCTGCCGCTCTTTCTCTGGACTCAACTGTCGCCTGATCTGCCACTCTCTCACTGGGCTCAACTACCGCATGATCTGCCGCTCTCTCTTGGGGCTGAACTACCGCCTGATCTGCCGCTCTCTCTCTGGGCTGAACTACTGCCTGATCTGCCGCTCTCTCTCTGGGCTCAACTACCGCCTGATCTGCCGCTCTCTCTAGGCTCAACTATCGCCTGATCTGCCGCTCTCTCTGGGCTTAGCTACTGCCTGATCTGCCGCTCTCTCTGGGCTCAGCTACTGCCTGATCTGCCGCTCTCTCTCGGGGCTCAACTACCGCCTGATCTGCCGCTCTCTCTCAGGGCTCAACTACCACCTGATCTGCCGCTCTTCCAGGACAGAAACACTAGCTAATCAATCACTCATAACGCACCTCTTCCTCTCTGATGAGGCAGTCGGCCAGATCCGCGCCTGCTCTTGAAGTAGTCAAACTGGCTCCGCCGCAGGTGTCGTCATCGCCGCAGCCGCCGCCGACGTCCATATCGCAATAGTCAGTGTCGCAGTCGGTGCCCAGCATCAGGTCGTCCGAGTCGAGGCTGGACGCGCCCGAGGTCAGACGGGAGCGCCGGTAAGCGGCAGAGGAGCCCGCCGCTGCGGCTGACGTAGTCAATGGCGCTTGGCTGTCAAAAAATCGAGTCAGGATGTTACAAAATCTTTGGTCTTTTAAGGATATCTCAAGGATAAATGACATTAAAAAAAAGATTTTCTCACTCCATTGGCAGGGCGCTGGCCTGAGATTCGTTGTCCGTGGAAGCGCAAACTTCGCTATAGGTCGTGACAGTGTCGGGCCGATCCTCAGACGGCTGCTTCGCAGGCGGAGACAGCGGAACACTATGGGGAGGGGGTGGCGGCGGCGGAGGAGGAGCAGGTGGAGAAGGAGGAGTAGGGGGCAGAGGGGCTGCCGCTGGTTGCGCAGCAGCGACGGCAGGCAGACGGCTGCGTAGCGATGGGCATAGCTGAGCCACCGCAGTTGTGGATGACGGCTCGGCTTGGAAACTGGAAAATTATTTAATGAGAACAATGGGTTTTAGGGTTAATTAGCTGGGCTAACTTTTTTTCGTCAGAAAGGTTTATTACAAAGAGAAGCGGATTAGAGGCTCACTGAAATGGGGGGCGGAGAGGCTCACTAAAATGGGGGCGGAGAGGCTCACTGAAATGGGGGCGGAGAGGCTCACTGAAATGGGGGCGGAGAGGCTCACTGAAATGGGGGGTGGAGAGGCTCACTGAAATAGCAGGGGCGGAGAGGCTCACTGGAATGGGGGGCGGAGAAACTCGCTGAAATGGGGGGCGGAGAGGATCAACTTAAATGAAGGGTGGAGAAGCCTATTAAAATTAGGCGGATCATTTACTTGTCAGACTGATCCGCAGTCGCAATGAAGTTGTCAATAGTGACGGATCGCACAGGCACACGCTGAAGGTCCTCGCTAGCCGGGGAGCCCGAAGGCGAGCAGTTGTCTAGCAGCACTGGCCGACGATCTGGCTGTGGAGGTGCGGAGTTGCAAGCGTTTGACGCGGTTGCGTAGGACGCGGCCAAGTTGTCCGAGTCGCTAGACAATGGCCTTCGCGGCTGCTGCTGCCGACGCCAGGGCGATTTAAATGCGCCAAAGCCGTAACTATGGGACCGCTTGGGCGACTTGGCACGCTTTGGTTGCTGCTGCTGCTGCTGCTGCTGCTGCTGCTGCGCTTCATTTTCGGGCAGCTGGCGCGACACGCAGGCGCCCATTAGGCGATGCATTGCCCCGCCTAGCAGTTGAATGGGGAAAAATTGTTTTCCAATTAGGAGGGCTTTACTAGTGTCTGGTAAAATTCGATTCAAATTTGCTAAAAAATCTGACTTCCTAATTGGTAAAAAAACTGTTTCTATTTCTGATATAATTGAATTGACAATTCAAATTAAATCAAAGCTATCATTTACCTTCGTTATCCTCTGAAGTTCAAAACAGATAAAAACAATAGAATCTGAAATTGAATACACACATTCAGTATACATCTAAACTAAAACTCTGCACAACATAAACTGACTGAATTTGAAGTGAATTTACATTATATATATATAATATATATATATATATTAAGACATTGATCTATACCATACTATTCACATAGCTTTGTGCCAATAAGCATTTCCCTTAAGAATAATTTTTATTGAGTCATACTCAATAGCAATAGTAATAGTAATAGTCATTGTGAATATATATATTTTTGTATATTTAAGCATTTTTTAAAGATTTATATGCATCAACTGTAATATATATTTAAGTAATTAAAATAAATATTTAAAATTAAATAAAATATATAATAAGATAAAAATGTAAAATAAATGTAGTAACTGATGCAAGAGGCTGATTTGAGCAGGAGACAAGTTAGATCCCTGCTAGGTGGGCTGATTGAGAATATATATATTTGCAATGACTATTGGTGATTGGCCAATCACACAATGGGTAGTGGGATGAAGTTTGTATGCACTGGCAATGTACATATATATACTGTACACAAGGCTGCAATGGCCATCCACACAAGCAGCATGCCAAATAAATGTACTACATATAGTACAAAAATATAATAAAATATACTAAATAATTGGAATAGGTTACTACACATATATATAAAAACTCTTAAAAAATATATATCCAAGATTTGTTGGTAGCAGTAAAAGATTCAGAATCTACCTTATTATATAGATTAGACATAAACACATTGGAATATTAAAATACACCCTGCATATCAAATTTGAACTGACCATATTTATTTGAATTTTGACTTGAAATTTAGCTTATAATACTTAAATTATGCTCTAGTTAGGATATGATTTGTAAGGGAAAAGCATTATCATGCAAAAATCACAATTTTTTCAAGTTATTTGCAAACTAACTAGTTAGTCTACTAGCCAATAGTAGTAAACTTGGTTTTAATAAAGAAAAAATACTTTTTAAATGAAATTAGTTAAAGTACAGAATTGAATAATTCAGAGTCTTTATATATTTTTCCAAACCAATCAAAAATGTAAACATTAATTAATATATATATAAGTACTACTGCAAATTTGTTAGTAAAAATATTTTTACTAACAATATTTTATTTTATTATTCCTAGGAGTGCAAGGAACTGTTGTAACATGTAAAATGTTTGTTGATTTGCTTATAACAATAAATATAACTAAAAACTAGAAAAGGAGTTCATAGTACAAAGTGCAACTAGTAATAATTACTGATACAGTATAGTATATTGGCAAATGCTATTCTGGATTTCCATCAAAGTTGTTACCAAAAAAATTTTGCAAGCATTAAGTCACAAGAATAGCATCATGTGGTAGTACTTTGATTGGTAGCACAATTTAAGTTGGCCTAGGTAGATATCTAGCCATTTTTTGCAGTAATATTAATATACTTATAAGGATACTTTTTGCTTTAGAAAAAAAGATCAGTAGACACAACCCCTTTGGGCCATAAATAACTCATATGGTAGACTTCTTTGTCATATTATTGGTAAAAACTCAATGAAAAAAATTATTTTGCAAACAAAATGCACTGCCAACGGTAGCATTATTAAAGAAAATAAATTTATTAAAAAATGATCTTTATACAATTATTGTTAGCAAAATTGTTCATTTTTGTAAATATTGTAATATTTAATGCCCTTAGCCTTACAATAAGGTCAATCTTAATTAAGGTATATGATTTAGCCTACAATATAATTTAACAAATGTATTCTTCTACAAAGATTTATATTCTATATACTTACAGAAGCAACTTAAACATAGTAAAGTAGATTAGTAGAATAGGACCCTAGTTGGTAAATTAGAGTTGCCACAGTTTTTCTAGCTTTCTCTATTGGCTATGGCTAACGGGTGCTGGTCACTTCGTCAAATGCAGTTTCGTCAACTGGTTGACGAAGTGACCAGGGTAAACG
This sequence comes from Macrostomum cliftonense, assembly GCA_950096795.1. Classification (NCBI taxonomy): domain Eukaryota; kingdom Metazoa; phylum Platyhelminthes; family Macrostomidae; genus Macrostomum; species Macrostomum cliftonense. The sequence continues at coordinate 917,519 of CATNEM010000167.1, forward strand.
GGTGCGCTGATTTGAAGTTGACGAAGTGACAAGATTTTAAAAAGCTATTTTTCAAAGGTTGATAGACCAAATAGCCAAAGTTTAAATAAATAACTGCAAAACAATTAATCAGGATTGTGAATAATTTGACGGGAAATCTTCGGCTACAGCTAACTGAGCAGTTGAAGGTGCATTGACTAAATTTACGGTGTTAAAATGGTCTACGCAGTGATCATTTCTAGGAAATGTACTTTCAGCATACAATCCGTATTCGCATCTTGAGCCTCTTCATTTCGTCGGTTCTGGTTCTAGAACCAGAACCATTTTGCGAAGTATAACTTTTCAGCGGCGAATAGGCTGCGGTTTTGTATTCAGTTTATTTGTTTTCAAAAACTAAAATTTACTTATATTTAACGTAAATTTTTGCAATAGATTTAAGATTTAGGACAATGAAAAAATAGTGTTATTTTTTGTTAAGCTGTTATATTTCTTGTAAAGTTCTGGTTCTGGAATCGCTTCGTGAAGAGGCTCCTTTTCGTTTTAGCTCGAATATTTTCTATGGGTTTTAATTGTAAAATTTTAAATTAAGTCTCTCTTGCAGTTTTCGAAAAGTCTAATTGTTTAACAATTAAAAAAATAGACCAAGTCACCAAGGTTTAAATTAAGGGCACCTTATATATAATGTTTGAATCATCCCTGTAAACGAAAGTTGACGAAGTGACCAAATTTTTAGACAGCCCCAGTGGCTAGTTGGCGAAGTGACCAATTTTTGGGATGCTTGATGAATTGCCCAGATGACGAAATGGAAGTTGACGAAGTGACTAGGATCCATGGCTAACAGATGAACTGTTTAAAATCAAAGGTTATAAAGCTTGTTGAAATTAGACAAAATGTTTGGCACCTAACTAGACATGGTACTATGGCCATAGAAAGACAATATCTAATAATTGTAAATGACATAACTATGACAGCACAGTCTGCTAAGGATATGAAATGAATTTGCTAAGTTTCACATGATATTAAACAATAACATAAGTTAATCATCCAGGAAAAGGGATGGGTCTGGGTCCTTGTGCTGTGATTGGGTTGAATGGGATGGGATGGGAGAAACACAATTTTCGTATTAAAGCCATTAATAAAAGCTGTAGAAGTACACTGGCATAAATTTAATACACTTTATTTACTTGGGGTGCCAGTCATTTCGTCTGCTCAGCAGCCGCAATGTTTTTTGGCAGTGCTTATTCCCACGGTCCCGTGCCAATAAGCCCAGTTTTATCCGCACGGCGCCGTGCCAATAATGCCCGGCTTATTCGCACGGCAATGTGTTTTAATGGGACTACCGGAACACCGTCCGCCGTGCCAATAGTGCCCGGCTTATTCGCACGGCAGTGTGTTTTAATGGGGTTACCGTAACACCGTCTGCCGTGCCAATAGTGCCCGGCTTATTCGCACGGCAATGTGTTTTAATGGGGCTACTGTAACATCATCTACTCTGCCGTGCCAATAGTGCCCGGCTTATTCGCACGGCAATGTGTTTTAATGGGGCTACTGTAACATCATCTACTCTGCCGTGCCAATAGTGCCCGGCTTATTCGCACGGCAATGTGTTTTAATGCGGCAGTGTGTTTTTTATGTTACTTCTTTACGTCTTTCTTCTCGATTTTTAAATGCAAAAGCCTTAATCAAAACTTTCATAATATTCATAATAACAGGTTTACATAATCAATTAGCCAAAATGAATTGACTTTAAAAGTGTATATTGACTTTTACTGAGCAATAACATTCTATATTTTTATGAATTTTATAGCAGGTGAAATACAGAAATGATGTATTTAAGGCCCCACCTCGCCTTGCTGGCTCTGTGAGTCTGGCTCCCATGCACGCCAGGCCTTGCCTTCCTGTTTGACCCGCCCCCAGATGATAGACTTGGTAGCTTTGGGTGTGGCTGAGCGGCTATGGTTTTATAGTGCTAAGACTGGCCCATGGAGTTTTATAACGGTAATACTAGGGTGCGAACCCAGGACCTGCTACCAGCCACCTGCGGCGACAGACTCCTATAACTGCCTCCTGACGAGATGGGGCTCCCGGGCGATATTATTGCCAGCTGTTTTAGGGCTTCGGTCAGAGCACAATAGCCGAATGAAAGGACTCTGTGCAGGGTCATCTAGATGGGCTGACAGGCTCTAACAAGGACTTTCTAATGGGCACAGAGAGTGTCTTTTCGAGGTTGATCCTGGATTAGATATCTACAGACTAGATCGCTAACGGGCCATGACCTGCTACTACGCTGGAAGTACGTATCTGTTAAGAGGGGTTTTATCCCAAGTAGCGGATCGCAAACGCCTAGCAAGGTGAAATGAGCGACTCTCATTGGCCCCTGTCTGTGCACGATTTTAGAGGATTTTGGGGGATGAAATATGATCAAACTAAGATGGCTAGGGCGCGCTAACAACTCCTAATCGCGCCACTGGCTTCACATTAAAGTATATTGGCGCGGCTTCCAATCTCAGGCATTGATCCCCACGGTGGCCCACTAGCGGATTAAGCCAGCTGCGGCATTTTAAGCAATAAAAGAATTAAAAGAATCCTAATGAATTTATAAATTACTAATATGAAACCTAAATCGGCAACCCAAGCAGCACGGTGCGCTATATTAAGGTAATTAATAAATACCGAGCCTAAACAGACAATGGCACACAAAAGCAGGAAATCAAGCAGCAAAAATCGGGAGTAACTCACCTCAGCCGCTCGGAACTCAGCTTCGGGCAGGTCGGGGTCAGGTCCGGAGTCGCAGCCACGCGTGTCCGTGATCGCCGGGGTCGTCGCTGATGCTGATGCTGATGCTGATGCTGATGCTTATGCTGATGTCGACACGGGGGATGTAGGGTTGGAGGATTCAGCTGACCGGGGCAGTAGGGCTTCATCTACCGATCAGGCACCACTGGAATGTTGCGTCGGCGGGGGGAAGGAGAATTCAGCTGGCAGGGACAGGGCTTCGTCAACCCACCAGGCACCAACGGCATGTTACGTCGGTGGGGGAATGTACTGCCGAAAAATGCTCGACCGACAGGGGCCAGTCGGGCGAGGCGTCCTAGAGATACTCGACAGGGAAGATGACGTCGTCTTGGAATCCCGAAAGGGTGGAGATTTCGGGGCGAATTTGGACCGATATTTATAGGTCCAGAATCACGTGACGATCACTCATTACGCGCGTGAGCCGTGACTGCGACGAACCTAACCCAACCTTGACCCGGTGCTTCGCTCCGATTGGCTAAACTGAGTCACGTGACAGGGGTCGCCGAAGGGTCATAGACGACCCTCGGGGTGGGGCGGTTACGCAATCAGCTCATTAATTATGAAAAACCAAAGTACAAGGGCTAGAAAAATGAAAAAGGTATTGCTAGAAAGCTATGAACGCGCAGATTAGGAAATCCTAAAAATATCCCAGATCGGAAACATCCGAAAAAGAGAACAATAGGCGCTGGTGGAGAGGGCGTCAAGTTCACTGCACCTGTTGCGCAATCTCCAGTGAATCGTGAACGACCCCTACCTAGTCTAGTGCCCAGGGGTAGGAGAGGGCTGTTACACTCCTAACCCAGGCTACAGGCTACAGCACGTTTGAGCAGGGGGCAAAAATGAAAAACTGGGTGGCCAAGCCAGGGATCACATCACAGAAAACAAGTGAAAATTTGAAGTGAATCAATCAGTTAGCATGAAGTTAAAAATATTCCTTTGCTAAGATAATACCATAAGTCCATAGCTAGTGTAAATTTTTTTCAAATGCATCGTACGAAATCATTAAATGCGCCCCATCTCGGTAATAGGATAACATGTTGTGCATGAATAAATAGCGTTAGTTTCACATGCTGTATTCCAATTGTTTAAAATCATTTCGCGTATATATTGCGTTACTAAAAGGTATTTATCTGCCAATCTTTGTTACAATTAGCGATTGAGGGATCAAGTGTCGAAATGCTTGACGGCTAATAAAAAAGTACTTTTTCGCATTTAAATCGATTTACCACAGTGTTGTTAGATTCTTTGTCTTCTTAATAATTCGTCCTGATTTTATACATCAGACAGAGGACAATATCTGTGAAGAGAAAGGCTACCTGACTTTTTCAGAGCTGCCAATCATTGCACGTAATATAGGAACTACGTGTTATGCTATGTCAGACAGCCAAGTAAAGCTACATGTAATTATAATTGCCACCGACTGCCAGATTTTTGTACATAATCCTTTGCTGAAAGTAACTATTCAGCGACAGAAAAAACTTTTATGTACGCGATTCTTTAGAACTATTTGACATCCATTAAGAATGCACGCAGATCACGTATCACATAGCATTACCAAATCTACAAGTAACTATAAACATACATTATAAAAGGCAATCTACTTCAGTAGCAGCAGCAAAACGATTCATATACTTCTTAAGCTCATATCAAGAGTGGATGTATGAGGTGAAAGTACCGCTGTTTGCTATTTTGTTTTGGTGTTTATTAAATAAATAACTGTTACGGTAGTCCCATTCAAACACACTGCCGTGCGAATAAGCCGGGCACTATTGGCACGGCGGACGGTGTTACGGTAGCCCCATTCAAACACACTGCCGTGCGAATAAGCCGGGCACTATTGGCACGGCGGACGGTGTTACGGTAGCCCCATTAAAACACACTGCCGTGCGAATAAGCCGGGCACTATTGGCACGGCGGACGGTGTTCCGGTAGCCCCATTCAAACACACTGCCGTGCGAATAAGCCGGGCACTATTGGCACGGCGGACGGTGTTACGGTAGCCCCATTAAAACACACTGCCGTGCGAATAAGCCGGGCACTATTGGCACGGCGGACGGTGTTACGGTAGTCCCATTAAAACACATTGCCGTGCGAATAAGCCGGGCATTATTGGCACGGCGCCGTGCGGATAAAACTTGGCTTATTGGCACGGGACCATGGGAGTAAGTACTGCCATGTTTTTTTTATGTTAAAGACTCTGTCTGCTGGATTACCAACCAATGCGACCAATGGTAGTGGGAGGCTGGGAGTAGTCTGAATGTTGCATAGCTTCTTCCATTAACTGACATTGAATTTCAAGATCGATCTTCAGAACAACAAAAGGCAATAAAATGGTACTGTACTGCTAATGATGCGCCTGGACATCAGCGTTTTGTGTAATAGAAAGGTCTATCATGGAAAATTACAATATAAAATTTCGGATGACATTTAGTTTTAACACATCAAAAACTTAAAATAAAAAATATATGCTCAGAAAATCCAAAAGAAAGCTGGGAACGTACCAATTGATTTAAAAAATACATGCTGTTAAAAAAAGTACCAATAAATTTCAAACCTTTGAATTTGCTCGCGTCGCATCGCGCTCGAGCTCACAGATCCGTGCACGTCTAATAATCAGTCTGTATTGTGTACAAATTGTCTCTACGAGAGCTATTTTTAAGCCTCAGAATTATTTGCGAATCTACTTGAGATGGGACCGAAGGCTAAAACAGATGCAGCAAAGAAAGGAGGTAATTATTTCTTTTAACTCCAAAATTAAACCTGCTTTGTTATCTTAAAACCAAGCAAAAAAATTAAAGCAATGTGTTACATTTTTATAACAGTTCACTAATTTTCCAAAATTTTAGCAGTCAGTTTTTATTTTGAAAGGATTCAAAATAATTTGAATTTAAGACTTCTAAAATAATAAGCATTTAAGACTTCTATATACAAAGACTTTTACATTTTTAGCCTAATATTTAGCTATTGCATGCCAAACATGTTTTGTTTATTTGCAATGCACTGATACTTGCAATATAGTTTCAGTTCACTTGGCTTAACCCAGTCAATTTGTCTAAAGTACTAATAATATATTAACTGTACATTTTTGTATAACTAAAATATTGTTGCTTAAAAAATCTATGGCATTGGCAGTGCTAATTGATTGGTATGGACCCATGCAAACATACCAACCTTAGCTAATGGCCTATTGGGTTTTTTGCTTGTCTCAGTATGCATTTTCATCCAAAAGTTTCCATTGTATTCTGAAAAATTAAATAAAATCTGCATAAAAAATTACATCTTTGGTCAAAATTTAGGATATTACCATAGTCAGGAAGGTGGCATAGCAGTATATGCCAGAATAAATTTTGGGAAGACTATCTGTGCACCATCTATGCGCCATTTTTGCACTCAGGACAAAAGTTTGCTGGACCAAAAAAGGTCTAGCAAACCACTTTCTCTAATATCTTCCTATTGGCTACACTTTTGCTTGTAATCTCCTTAAATTTTTAAACTTGCACTGCCTATATTATAACTTACCCCTTTGATTTTTATTAAATTTGCAACTTACATTGCCAATTCTGCAACTTAGATCAGCAATTATGCACTGAGACTCTTTGTGTAAGCCACGCTTGTGCACCATTGTGCACTGAGACCATACATGTGCAACTTTTGGAATCACCCGGCTGTTTCCAATAGTTACACACACAGGTAAGTTGCTATTGGACAAAATGGCTATCACATGACAGCAATGAACCAATAACAACATACATGTGTGTGTTGCCAATGGAAACGGCTGGGTGATTCCCAAGGTCGCGCCCATACATGACCGAGACCCTTTATGTATACCGCGATTGTGCATCAATGTGCACTGAGACCCTTTGTGTGGCAGGAATTTCCCCCTCAGAGGCCACCTTCTACCTTTTATGGGGATATTATAGCATTTTATTATAGAAAAACCCAGCCTAGATCAATGGATCCATATAGTCCAAAGTGTCCCTTCAGGTTTTTTACATGGTATTAAATGTAATTTTTTATCCTGCTCCTAACAACAACAACAACAACAAAGTACACTGTCAAGATGTTGAAAGCAGCGTCACAGGGCGCGCCTCAGGGCCTGGCTGCGAACAAAGGCCACGCCGCCGGCAGAATCGGGGGCGCCGGCGTCAGCCAGCAGGCAATCGACGAAACCTAAATTCTGCTCCTAAATTCAGGATATAGTTTGAAGAATTGGATTGCAGTTTCTTGAAATATACTAAAAAATTGTAAAAAAGAAAAAATCTAGATGCAAAATTATATCCTAGGTCAAATTTTAGGATGCAATGCAGAAAGTCAAGATGCTATAGCTAGCCAGTGGCAGATCTATGGATAGGGACTTAGGGGTCGTTCTATAAAACTTGTGTAACTTGAGTTTGAATGTAACTCCTATCTTGGTAATGTAAAAAGTTCCAACTTACAATCAAACTTAAGTACACAAGCTTTATAGAATGAATCCTTAATTGGCTAGACAAAAATATAGACAAAGATATTATGCAACAACATGTGAAACTTTTGGAATTACCTAGCTGATTTTATAGTTTCAGACACAAGTAAGTTGCTATTAGATGGCCATGAACCAATTCATACATACGCAACACCCGGGCCGACCCAGCCGAATTGGCCGGGTGACAGAAGTCGAAAAATCGCCGATGTAAGTCACAAAATTGGTGAAAAACAAGGGGGTAAGTCGCAAAATGGAGAAGAATTGGGAAGATTCAGGCAAGAATCATTAGTGGGACCTTTTTTTTGGTCCTTCGAAATTTTTGGCCAACTAAGTGGCAAATTTTTCCACTGACAACCTATGTCGCACTTACACTGAACAACATCGCACTTTTGGTCAGAAACAATGTCGCACTGGCCGGGTAAGATTCAGGAGGTTGCGCATGTACGAACCAATTGCAATTTATTTCTGTATATAGCTATTATAAATGGCCAAAGTCTTATTTCCAAGGTTATACCCATGCATTTTTGCAAAAAGGGATAATTTATACAAAGATTTAGCTTATACAAAGCTTTACTATGTCACAAAAATGACTTGTCTTTAAAGTGACATGCAAAGTAGTAATCTAAGCAAGTCACTAAATAAAAAAAAAATTTAGCCCAAATTGTATATTTTTCTTCCTTTTTGTAGCATATTGTAAAAAGTTTCTTTTCTCATATATTGTTGCATGCCTGACATCAAAAGGATTTTTCTACTATTTGGTACTGTAAATGTATTTTTTAAGTATTTAACATTATCACTTCTTATTATCAAAAAAGGACAAAATGGATGTATATCTTTATGAGTAAAGATTGTATTGATGTTATGATCCTACTTTTAATTAGTATATTTTATGTTTGTTTTTTCAACTTGTAAATTGCAAAAAAAATAAGACAAATTTTAGTGCTTAGCCCTAAATTAGCAATTTTCTTTTATTTTTTGGTGCATTTGATGCAGGTAAAAAAATAATAGTGCCAAACATTGTTGTACATATTCTCACCCACATTTCTTGATATATTTTAACAAAAATAATTTTTTGGCTATGTCATCTTGATTTGTCAGAGAGGACTCCTTACTGTCAAGACAGGTCTGGTCCTTACTAGGAAGCTATAGGGAAATATTTGCTAGCGTGCTACACCATGGCTATTCTAAATTGTGCCTTTCTCCCTCAATCAATGCATCCATAGTGACGAAGGCGCTGAAGGCGAAGACGCAGCAGCTGAAAGGCACTGCCCAACTGCGCAAACGCAAAATCCGATCTACTCCGCGTTTCAAACGGCCTGAAACTTACAAGCCGCCGCGCGCCCAGAAATACGCGCGCCGATCTGTGCCGCGTCGCAACCCGCTTGACGAATTCAAGATCATGCAATATCCGCTAACTACCGAGTCCGCAATGAAAAAGATTGAAGAGCAAAACACCCTGGTATTCATTGTTGACAAGCGGGCTAGCAAGCCTTTGATCAAGATGTCCGTCAAGAAGCTGTACGACATCGAGGCTAGCAAAGTTAACACCCTAATCCGGCCGGACGGACTTAAAAAAGCCTACGTGAAATTAAGCGCCGAGCACGACGCGTTGGATGTGGCTAATAAGATCGGCATCATCTAACTGATTGTGTTGATATTCTTAGTGTTTGATAACTGGCTGACTGTTTAGCTGCTTCAAGTGTGCTTGAGCTAGGAAAGAAATTCGTAATAGAATGGACTGATTGCGTCAAGTTGTGTTGGATTAAATATTTCAGTTTTTTGTTTCCTTGTCTTTGTTACTTTTTAGGCCGGTATATTGGAACCTTTTAGTGCGACTATCAGCTTTTTAAAAGCAAGCCTTTTAATATTGCCCAATTTACCTAATCCTACCTATGGAGGACTGTATTAAATCAGGGAAATATAGAAAATTAGGATTTAAAAACCGGTCACTTTTCGACTTTTCCAACAGCTGGCAAAAAATCGCCGGGAGCCCCCGTCTGGTTAGGAGCCAGTTGTTCGGTGTCTGTCTACACAGGTGGCTGGAGGCAGGTCCTGGGTTCGCATCCGAGGATTACCGCTATAAAACTCCGAGGGCCAGTCTTAGCACTATAGGATCTTAGCCGCTCCGCCATTCCACAATTGCTAAGTCTATAATCTGGGGGCGGGTCAAACATGAAAACAAGGCCTGGCGTGCGCTGGAAGCTATTAGCTCTCAACGAGATAGTTTTGGCTCGTTATACCGTTGACTGCTGCGAATGAATCGGACTTCCAACATTGGACTTGCATGTCACCGATATTACTGCCGACTACTTCGGGTGTGATAATTAAAGTCACTGAGCGGAAAGCAGACCAACTGGCAATAGCAGATGAATAAAACTATCAATCCACAACATAGTGTCCCCCAATATCAATCACCCTCTGGGCTCTGACAGTGCTCGTACAGCTTCTCCACCTTAGCCTGCAGGTGTTTTTCCTCCAGCTGCCGGAACCAGTGCAACGCGGCTTGTTTGACCTCATGGTTTGCGAAACTTCTCTTGGAAAAGTCAGCTTTCAGCCACTTAAAGAGGAGCCTGTTGCACAAGTTGAAGTCTGGACTGTAGGGACTCTGCCAGAGCAGATTCACTCGCCGTCAAACCAGAAAATCATATGTATGTAAGGCCTTAACTACATATGTAAGGCTGTACCGCTATGGTGATTGACTGTGGAAAAAATTTGACTGACAACGAACTTTGACCTCCAGCGAACATTAGTCTGCCTGTAATTTGACTTTCCGCTTTATGATTGTCAGTAATATTTGACCCAACCAATGTCAAAGTAACAATGGTACTCCACAGAAAAATTGAAGTGTTTATGTATTGATTCAATTTCCCAGAGATTTTTGCCAGCTGTTTCCAAGAGAAATTGAACCTTTAATTCCTTTTGTTTATAGGCAGAAGCAGTGTTTTCAATAAAATAGTTCGCTAATTTCGTCACCATTCAATTTTTTTTTCAAATTCAAGGAGGGATTAAAATTCTCTGCAACAACAACGCTCGTAAATTAAAGTTCTAGGCCTATTGTTGACAGTTAAATTGTCAAATTGTAATAAATCAACGGCAGTCAATTTGTGTAAGTTGCATATTATAGGCAACAAATCAGTCAAATTTGAAGCCTTCTGGTTAAAATATACTTTTTTTGCAATCCAGGACCCCGGAAGTTACGCTAAAGTTGCTACCCAAAATTCGAGCCTGAAACCCTAGCGACAAAGTCGTAACCAGACTGTAAAAAATCGACAAATTTAGACAAAGTCGTAACTCAATATATAACTTAATTCTCAAGATAGTAACTACTGTTTTTCTATTTCATTCATTAAACATAATGCTACCAAAATTGTCAATAGCCTTTTATATTGTGGGTAGTTTGTTTAAATATTTATGTGTTGTAGTGTATAATTCAAGTAAAAAATAAAGCACGCAGTACCTAAGAAATAAATCAACACAGTTGCGAGCTAAAGCAATCATTCTTTCCTAGTTTAGAGGTAAAAAGTATTACTAAGCTATACCTTAAATAATTTTTAGTTTCAAATAATTTTTTTAAAATAATTTAAATGGCTGCTGCCGATACAAGCCTTGAAAGGCTTTATGATGTAATGAAAAAAATTGAAGATAACAAGAAAAGTGGAAAGCTGTCTGAGGTACGCATATTTATGTGTGTTCTGTATCGTAATTTTTGTGTTAGGTAGAAAATATCGTGAAATAATTTACTAATTTACTTCTATTACTTTTAATTCTAATTTACTTCATTACTTCTATCTACTAACATATATATATATGTTTAATTTCTTATTGTATCTTAATTCTTAGTCTTGAATTACTGTTATGCCAATTGCTTGATTTAATTTATTTAGGAAAAAATAAAAGCTTTTGTATTAGCACTACTAGCAGTTTTAGCTTTCAACTACTGTCATTTAATCTTAACATTTCACTTACACTTTAAGGAAATGAGTCTGTTAGCCAATAGTTTAAAATTAATAGTATAGTAAAATCTTAATTTGCTTTAATGAATTTCTTTTAGCAAGTTATTAAGCAAATATATTTTCTTCTTGTAATTGTATTCATTCTCATTTGTTTATCAATTAATTGAGTAGCACAACTTGAGAATAAAATTTAGGCACTGCTTATCCCCATGGTACTGTCAGAATAATATTTTGCTTATCTGCATGGAACATTGCCAAGATAGGCAGACTTCCAGTGCAGATAAAACCGGACTTATTCCCACAGAACACTACCAAGATAGGCATACTTCTGTGTGGATAAACCTAGATTTATTCCCACGGAACACTGCCTAGATATAGTTGGCAGACTACCATAAGGATAAAGCTGCACTCATAGGAGATTCAATGAGGTTTTGAGGTTTTGAGGGATAAATTTTTTATCATATTGTAGTTCAGCAATTGCCTGCTTTGAGAAATAATTTATAACTAAAATATTTAAAAACAATTATTTTTGTATGATTTCATTTGGAGATTATAGAATGAGACCAACCATAATAAATGCATTGCATGGTAGTCATCTAATTGTCTTATTGTAGCCAAGGACACCTTAAGTAGAAGGATGGGACACTTCGTTTCTCAAAAAATTTTGGAGTCCAATTTTTGTGAAAAAAAATACTACTATGCAAATAAGAAGTTTACAGATTTTTGACATAAAATTAAAGATTGCACTCGACTGGAAGCGGATGCAAATCTCGTCTTCTTACTCTATTGAACTATGCACTATTTCTATTGCAGAAATTCCACCAGTTTTCTTGAGAGAAGAATCAGATGAACACACTTTTGCTAACTTCTATTGCGTGTGTCTATGGCAACTGGTTGCCCTTTGTGTTCATGGGGAACCATAGTTAAATTCAACTCTTGAACCAAGTCTACTTGCTGCCACGATCTCTCTTTTGTATGTTGATTTCGAGTTTATAAATTTGGCAGAACTCTGTAACTTTGTCCAATATCCCTTTTGTAATTCAGTTACACATGCATGTATAGATCATCACCAAATATGACAAGATCATCACAATAGTTTGTTGATTATGTTGATATCAATGAGTAACTCAAATATGATTCAGCTAGACTCTTGCTTAGTGGGTCGATTTACAATACAAAGAGTAAAGCCTGTCACGGAAATTTCATTGCGCCAGTGATTGGCTAATATTTTCTCTCTCCTGTGGCCACCCTTTATGCGCATCTTTCTGTGCACATACTCTGCTCCCTCGTACCTAGCCAATATATTTACTGGCTTTAGTCCACCCCAATCACATCTGCCTCTATCTCGGCAGTGTTCCGTGGGAATAAGTCTGGCTTTATCTGCACAGAAGTCTGCCTATCTCGGCAGTGTTCCATGGGAATAAGTCCAGGTTTATCCACATGGAAGTCTGCCTATGTCAGCAGTGTTCCATGCATATAAGCAAAATATTATTCTGATGGTACGGTGGGGATAAGCACTGCCAAAAATTTAAGGCTTAAGATTGGTACTCAAAAGCTATTTTTTTATATTTTAATATTTAAAAAAAAAACTATCAAATCAATTAAAAAAATGACAAAATGTTTTTGTTGCTTACAAGTTAGACAATGATATATGCACAACTTGGAAAATTCACCTGACTATTGCAACTTAGTATAGACTATATTTATAAATTATATCCCCTGATTTTGCAATATATATTACCAATTTTGCAACTAAAATTGCCAATTTTATAACTTATATCACCAATTTTGTGACTTACATTGGTCTGCAAAAATTTTTACCTAGCTAGATTGGCTAGGTTAACTAGGTATTGCACATGCATACCTATCTCTATATATTTAGTAAATGACTAAGTACTAAATAAAAACAATATAAATATACTGTATAAATATTGATAACTTATGAGGATTCTAAATATTGAATTATGAAACAGTATATATTACTATCACTAATTAATAATTAGTATTATAAATTGGTGATAGTAATTATTATTATTATTATCACTAATTAATATGTCTATATAGGTTTTTATGCCACTCATATAATGTGTACTTGTTGCATGCCATAAAATAATAATGTTCTACATTTATTTGATAAAACTATATTTATAATTTTGTTTTTCAAGAACAATAGTTAAGCATTAAAATAGCATTATTAATTTAACTAGTTAATTCAAATAGTAGGAAAAGGTTTATTTTTAATAGCTTGCAACTAAGCAAAAATTAATCAGTTACTAAAATTCTAGATTTGCTCATAACAATAAAAAATTTAAACATTTTTGCACAATGCTCCTAATCTATATTGCACTCATTCTAAATAAACTACACAGTTATAATATTGTTAGTTACTTCTCAGATATAACTAAAGAAAATACTGCAGATAAAAAAATTACCAAACAGTAGATATACTAGAATATATATTTTTAATATACTAAATAAGTAATATAAAAAATATAGATATAAAATTTAGATAGTTAGATAGATAGATAGGCAATTTAATTATAGAAAATAATTTTATTATCATATTTTTTTATAAGTGATTACTTACATTGCTAAGTAATGTTTTTCACAAAATATAGTAGCAATCATTTATATGTATTATTCGGCTCTAGGCTAGTCACTTCACTATTAAGCTTAAATCAAGCTTCTAGGCAAAGAGTAGACAAATATTTAGTATATTTCTGCATATTTGGCTGTGTATATGGTAAAATCTTAATTTTAATTAAAATTGCTTATTTGTAACCCTTTGTCAGCCTTTAATTGAAAATGCACTTTATAAGCAATTTTTTTCTATATTTTGTACAGAATGCCAACCTGTTCAAAGTGATTCTACAAGCAGTTAAAGGCGATTCGACGTCCAAGCGCTTAGCCTCACAGTTTATTGCTCGCCTATTTAAAGACTTCCCGGACGAACAGAAGACGGCCTACAATGCTTTAATTGATTTAGTTGAAGACGAAGATACGCTGGTTAGACGGCAGGTTATCAGCGACCTACCTAAGCTGTGCAAAGATCTCGCCGGCTACGCCCCAAAGGTGGCCGACGTGCTTGTCCAGGTGCTGCAAGCCGATGATAGCCAGGTAAGCTAGTCTTTCTTTATTACTTCTCTCTTTTATCTCATTAAAATAAGAAAGCAGCACTCACTGCAGGATAGAAATTCACTGAAAAGGAGAACGAATCATACGCTGAAGGGTAGAAAGAATCATGCACTGAAGGGGAGAAAAAAAGCACTTGCTGAAGGGTAGAAAGAATCATGCACTGAAAGGGAGAAAAAAGCACTTGCTGAAGGGTAGAAAGAATCATGCACTGAAAGGGGAGAAAAAAGCACTTGCTGAAGGGTAGAAAGAATCATGCACTGAAAGGGGAGAAAAAAGCACTTGCTGAAGGGTAGAAAGAATCATGCACTGAAGGGGAGAAAGAAGCACTTGCTGAAGGGTAGAAAGAATCATGCACTGAAGGGGAGAACAAAGCACTTGCTGAAGGGTAGAAAGAATCTTGCACTGAAGGGGAGAAAAAAGCACTTGCTGAAGAGTAGAAAGAATCATGCACTGAAGGGGAGAAAAAAGGCTCTTGCTGAAGGGTCGAAAGAATAATGCACTGAAGGGGAGAAAAAAGCACTTGCTGAAAGGTAGAAAGAATCATGCACTGAAGGGGAGAAAGAAGCACTTGCTGAAAGGTAGAAAGAATCGTGCAATGAAGGGGAGAAAAAAGCACTTGCTGAAGGGTAGAAAGAATCATGCACTGAAGGGGAGAAAGAAGCACTTGCTGAAGGGTAGAAAGAATCATGCACTGAAGGGGAGAACAAAGCACTTGCTGATAGGTAGAAAGAATCATGCACTGAAGGGGAGAAAAAAGCACTTGCTGAAGAGTAGAAAGAATCATGCACTGAAGGGGAGAAAAAAGCACTTGCTGAAAGGTAGAAAGAATCATGCACTGAAGGGGAGAAAAAAGCACTTGCTGATAGGTAGAAAGAATCACGCAATGAAGGGGAGAAAAAAGCACTTGCTGAAAGGTAGAAAGAATCATGCACTGAAGGGGAGAAAGAAGCACTTGCTGAAAGGTAGAAAGAATCGTGCAATGAAGGGGAGAAAGAAGCACTTGCTGAAAGGTAGAAAGAATCATGCACTGATGGGGAGAAAGAATCATGCACTGAAGGGGAGAAAAAAGCACTTGCTGAAGGAGAGAAAGAATCATGCACTGAAGGGGAGAAAGAATCACGCAATGAAGGGGAGAAAAAAGCACTTGCTGAAGGAGAGAAAGAATCACGCAATGAAGGGGAGAAAAAAGCACTTGCTGAAGGAGAGAAAGAATCATGCACTGATGGGGAGAAAGAATCACGCAATGAAGGGGAGAAAAAAGCACTTGCTGAAGGAGAGAAAGAATCATGCACTGAAGAGTAGAAGGAATTAAAAAAGCACACATTAAGATTGAGGGAAGAAAGAAGCACACATTGAGGAGAGAAAGAGCACTTAATGAATTAGACAAATCAACAGTCCGTAAAAGGTTGGAATGATTGCTAAAATGAGACTTGATGTTTAACTTAGTGAAGCCGCTAATCTCTGAATTGAAGGAACTGGCTCTGGCCAACCAAGCCCTATTGCACGTAATAAACGCGCATCCAGCCGAGGCGCTGAGCGGCATACTTGACCAGATGTCGCAGCCGGACATGCCGGAACTGATCAGGGAGCGGGCGATTCGCCTACTGGCCAATCGCGTTCAGCAGATGCCGCTGTCGGCTAAGCTGGAGGAGCTGCTGGTTGAACGGCTGCAGCCGATGATTGACTCAGCCGGGGAGTTGGAGTTTGCCAGCTTGGTCCAACTGCTAGCCTCGCTCAGCTGCATGCAGACTCTCACTGGACGACAGCGACTGCTGGACACGGTCGGACGGAAGGCCGGACTAAATGGCCCGTTTCAACCGGCTGATGCCGGCTCGCTGGCCAAGCTGAGGGAGTGTATTAAACAGGCTCTGCCTCTGCTGTCTGTGAGTTCTGCGGCTTTAGGATTATTTGTAGATGCTTAGATTATTAAAATGCTCAGGCGAGACTGTTGACTGATAGATGCCTCCAAGATCCTGAGACTGAGCGGCCTCCCTCCCAGATCCTCAGACTTGGCGGCCTTCCTCCCAGATCCTCAGACTGAGCGGCCTCCTACCCAGTTCCTCAGACTGAGCGGCCACCCTCCCAGATCCCCAGATTGAGCGGCCTCCTACCCAGATCCTCAGACTTGGCGGCCTTCCTCCCAGATCCTCAGACTGAGCGGTCACCCTCCCAGATCTTCAGACTGAGCGGCCACCCTCCCAGGATGCCTCACATTTTTGCACTGTCTGATCATATTTATTATTCCCATTCTAACCCGCGCCGCTTTACAGAAAAACATCAACGCCAAGCCATTCGTGATCTACTTCCTGGACAAGGTGGTGCCCGCAATCGACAAAGTGCCAGCCGAACAGGGCGACCAGACGCCTAGGCTGGATTTGCTCAAGTCGTTCGCCGAGCTAAGCGGTCACGCCGGTTAGTAACATCAATTTTGTTTTATTCACCTCTGAATATCCCCGAGACTCACCGTGTGTTTCACCTTGCCACCAAAAGGCGGCAACTTCTCCGCCACCGAGGCCCAGCTGTCCGGCCTGCTTCGCCGCCTAACGGATCGCCTGCCGTTGCCAAGCGACGCTGATGTTGACACCGACGCGGATACTCCGGAAGCCGCGGTGGCCGCAGCCGACGCAGCCAATCTGACACAGTCGGAGTGCCTGCTGTACGCGTTCCATCAGGCGGCCAAGACTCGGCCGGAGTTTCTGACCGACAGTGCCGAGCGGCTTGCCGATCTACGCAAACGGCTGCAGCTGCTGCACATGTGGGTCCCGTCTTGGCGGTTGCGAGCTCCAAATCCTGACCCTAATATCCCACTCTTTTGAATCCCAATACCAATATGCTGACCGCACCCCAGCCCCAACATCCCACCCTGTCACACCCCATACCGAACATCCCACCCTGTCACACCCCATCCCCAACATCCCACCCTGTCACACCCCATCCCCAACATCCCACCCTGTCACACTCCATCCCCAATATCCCACCCTGTCACACCCCATCCCCAACATCCCACCCTGTCACACCCCATCCCCAACATCCCACCCTGTCACACCCCATACCGAACATCCCACCCTGTCACACCCCATCCCCAACATCCCAACCTGTCACACCCCATCCCCAACATCCCACCCTGTCACACCCCATACCGAACATCCCACCCTGTCACACCCCATCCCCAACATCCCACCCTGTCACACCCCATCCCCAACATCCCACCCTGTCACACCCCATCCCCAATATCCCACCCTGTCACACCCCATACCCGAACATCCCACCCTAGTCACACCCCATCCCCAACATCCCACCCTGTCACACCCCATCCTCAACATCCCACCCTGTCACACTCCATCCCCAATATCCCACCCTGTCACACCCCATCCCCAGCATCCCACCCTGTCACACTCCATCCCCAATATCCCACCCTGTCACACCCCATCCCCAACATCCAACCCTGTCAAACCCCATCCTTAACATCCCACCCTGCCACACCCCGTCCTTAACATCCCACCCTTTCACACCCCAATATCCCATTCTGATACTCCCCATTCCCAACACCGGGATATTCTCAATATTTCTAATGGCCAATCACCTCCGCTGCAGCTCCGCCCAGGCCTATCAGCGGTCGCACAAGCCGGCGGCCGGCGAATCAAAATGCCGCCTAGCCGACAATATCGGCGCCCTGATGAAGGATTTATTTAGAAATCCGCCGACCTACAAGGCCGAGCTAACGCTGTCCTGGAAGCCGCTACCGCCGCCGCCGCCTACGCCTGCGGCAACGCCGAAATCAGCGCCGGCAGCCAATCAACCGCAGCAGCAGCAGCAGCGCAAGCGACCGGCCAGTCAGCAGGATTGGGGTCGCGGCGGTGCCGGCAGAGGCGGCGCCGGCGGTTACGGAAAGCGCGGCGCCGGTTTCGCGGGCAGAGGCGGCGGAGGCTTCGGCGGCTATCGGCGCTGGTGAGACAGGCCCGGCATTCTAGCACGAGGACTGTCTCTAAATCAGTCAGCTGTTCTGGTGCGTGCTTTTATTTGTGACTGTTTGCTAGCAATTTTAATCATTGTTGTAATTAAATATTCTGTTTAGTACATTTTTCTATCATTAAAAAATAATCGTTTTCTATTGGCTCACTTCACGGAGGCGTCGATGTTTAGTAATATTACTATCTGCTAATTTCTATTCAGCAGCCTTGTTGACAGTCTGTTTACTTCCTTTCCAATCCAATTTCAGCTGCAGTTTTGATAATTAGTGAAAATTTTCGCATGGCTACTTACCCGATAAGTAGTAGTAGTAGTTAAGCGTTAGCTTATGCCCGTATCTGTGTCTGATTATTTACCAACTCTACTAGGTTGCGCAATATCCTTCTATCATTTTTTATTCGCGCGAGTTGCTTGTTAAACAATAAGGAAGGTACCAGCTGCTACATTTGCGTGTGACAGTAATATAATCCCATCTCGGTTCATTTCTTACTAGACTGTTTCTTATTTGTATTCACCCGCGTTTTAAATAGTAAGTCAACTTAAACAAATAAATAATTGCGTACGAGACTAGTTAAAGGAAAAGTAAGTGCATTTCGCTTTTTCTTTCCATCTCGCCTCAAACAATAACGGTACCAAAGTGTTAATTCACAATAAAAAAAGACAGTGCGCTACTACTGTTGGTTTTGAAATTGAACTGTTGTAAGTCAAAACAAAATTTCTTTTTTTATTTGTCTGCGGTCTGGTGCCAGCATAGGAAATTTGTTGTGCTCCTTTTGGATAGGATTTTAATTTTTTATCGAACTAGTACATGTATCTTTAGGTAAGCGAAAGATAGGAAGAGAAAATTATTTCGTTTTAACAAATTTTACATTTAAATTATCAAACGAAATAGGTAGAATACTGCCTTTTGCGGTAGGGAGCATTTAAGAATAGTTTAGCTTGCGCAGCTGTAAAGTTTTTTAAGGGTAATAATTGCAAAAATATTAAGAAATGGAGAATAAAAGTTGTGCTTCACGCAAAAAATTTTGTTGATACGCCCAGTCTGAGAGCGCCGACAACTGTTAGAAGAGCCGAGACCATCAGCGGAAGGCTGGTCAACTTGATTGTTGCTGGACTGCATTCGAACTCTTCCTGCGGATTTTTTGGCGCGATTGAGTTTGTTTATTATAAATGCAATCCTGTTGCTTTATGCATGCTTTATAAAGTGAAGGCAGAAAGAACCGCTATAGAAAAGCTTGAATGAACCGCCATTGGAAAGGCCGAAAAACCGCCCTTGGAAAAGCCAAACGAAACACGCTTGAAAGGGCCAAAAGAACCGCCATTGAAATGCAAAAGGAACCACAATTGGAAAGGCCGAAAGAACCGATATTGGAAAGGCCGAAAGAACCGACATTGGAAAGGCCGAAAGAACCGCCCTTGGAAAGGCCGAAAGAACCGACATTGAAAGGCCGATGCCCGACTTCTAGTGTTCCTTGCAACTAATTACGCAAGTAGACTCTTCCTACCTCGGGATGCGACCGGTAGCACGTTGCCGGCCGCTCCCTATAGCGATAGTCCTGGCTACACACGTCTGGTCCTTGATGGTGCCTCGGGTCGCGCAGCAGAAAGTCATAGTCGTCCGAACCTGTGCTGTGCCGTCGGCCTAGGTCTGGATGACGCAGTCCGCCCGGTAGTCGCTGCACAGCCACCAGCAGCAAGTTGGTGCCAGGCAGGCTGGCTAGGCGGACTCGCCGTCCGAGCTCGTCCGCGGAGGTTTCCGTAGGGATGGTGGCGTTGAAGTCACTGTTTGGTTGAGGCAAGGCATTGTCACTTAGCAAATAACAGCTGTGGCTTTATACTATACACCGGTATGCTAGCTAGCTGCTCTACCATGAGCAGCTTGATTCAAACTAAACTATCTAGATTAATTTAATTTACGAGTAGCGGCGGGCCATACCGGTAGTATCTAAAGCCCATCTTGATGCAGTCGTAAGTCGGTCCCTTCTTCTGGAAATTAGCTTGCACAACTGGTGAGGTTGCTGGAAGAGTGCCTAGAATCGCTATCGCCGTCGTTAGCAACGGTTGCCTTAGCAATTGTGCATCGCGCTGGCTAGTTAGCAGCAGCAGAGAAGCTGCGGCTGTGGCCAAGCCGAGCCGATTCGGAGCAACTGGACCCGACGCTGCTGTCTTGCCGACGTGCAGATCGCTGAGTTCGTGCCGGCAGATGCCCTGGAAGTCGTACTCCTTGACGCTGCGGGTTTTTTTACATCTTTACATTTTTACATTTCCTTCTTGGGCTGTGTGCAATTGCTTGTGTCATATTCCCTTTTATTTTTTTTTTCCTTTTCTCCCCTTCCCCACCTTCCTCTCCTCCCACGCCTGTCTCTCCTTGCCCGTTTGTCTCCCCTTTCGCCACATCAATATAATCTGATTGCTGACCTGGCAAAGACGGACAGATTAAACACCAAGTGACGCATCAGCGGCTTGTCCACGGTGCCAAGGAAGTGTCCGACTGTCTGCAAAAATCACAGGAATTAAGACTCGCGCATAAGGGGAAGCGATTTCCTGACGGATTTCTAAAGGCTGTCAACTCTTAGTTTTCATTGACGCTTGTCATAGTTTGATAGTTTTGACAATGTGCTCAGAGGAATCTGCCTCACTCACCTCAGTGCTACCCTCATTAGCGGCCACAATATAGCCGCCGTCCTCAACCAGATAGCAGGTGTTGTTGTCTCCGCTTGGGCTGCACAGTTCCGCAAAGGCGTTGGCGAACACCGCGTCAGCCAGCCAGCGTCCAGATAGAGTGACACCCAGGACTAGAATGCCCGGGTATTAAAGGAGTTAATTCAATAAACCTTTGTTATTTTTGTCAATTTGACAAATCTCCACTAACAACGAGTAAATTCATCAAAGTTTCAGCTTCACTGTCGCACCTGCAATATTAAAGTTGTCTTTGATGGAGACTGCCTGAAAAATTGTCACATCCGGTGGTCCCGGGACACCTGTCGGTGTCAAAGTGGCATCGTCGCCCGACAGGCCAAAAATCGACGCCGCCGTGGCTGCAGTCGACGTCTGCGGAGCTGCCGTGCTGATGATCGATTGGTTGTAGGCTGGAAAGTGCGAAGGACCACTAATGAGTACTGTATTATCGACACTACATCCCCAAAAATTCACTTGGATATCCACTTCACTACTCAGCCACCTCACTTCCAAGCCACCTCACTCCCCAGCCACCTCACTCCCCAGCCAAATCACTCCCGAGCCACCTCTCTCCCGAGCCCCCTCTCTCCTCAGCCACCTCACTCCCCAGCCAAATCACTCCCGAGCCACCTCACTCCCCAGCCACCTCACTCCCCAGCCAAATCACTCCCGAGCCACCTCTCTCCCGAGCCCCCTCTCTCCTCAGCCACCTCACTCCCCAGCCAAATCACTCCCGAGCCACCTCTCTCCCGAGCCCCCTCTCTCCTCAGCCACCTCACTCCTGAGCCACCTCTCTCCCGAGCCCCCTCTCTCCTCAGCCACCTCACTCCCCAGCCAAATCACTCCCGAGCCACCTCTCTCCCGAGCCCCCTCTCTCCTCAGCCACCTCACTCCCCAGCCAAATCACTCCCGAGCCACCTCTCTCCCGAGCCCCCTCTCTCCCGAGCCCCCTCTCTCCTCAGCCACCTCACTCCCCAGCCAAATCACTCCCGAGCCACCTCACTCCTCAGCCACCTCACTCCCCAGCCACCTCTCTCCCAGCCGCTTAAACCCACTCCCTGCTGATTTGCTCACTATTCTCAGACATGCAGGACACGGTGGCAAATAGCACGCCTGGCATTTGAGCGGCCCTTCTGTAGTGTCCGGCCGACCAGCCGTCGCGCCATAGCCTATATCGAGCGGCTTCTCCGGGCGGAAAAATTCCCGTAACACCGCCCGGTCCGCTAGCCGCCACGGAGGCCACCCAGGGCTCCGGGGGATTGACGGTCCGGCTTTTAAAGAAAGAGTCTAACAGGACGAGGTCCATGGCCAGCGCCTGCCGACCAGTGCCGGTTGCAGGCGCTCTCGTTCAGCGCCAGAGTTTGCAGTAGGTTGCCTAGATTGTCCGGCGCCAGTCGCAGTCGTTCTGTCAGCTCGCGTTCGTGATGCTCGTCGAATATTGGCTGAGTAGTGGGTCTCGCTGTTGTTGTTTTCCTTACGTCGGACCTGTTAGTTGCGGTGTCATTAGTCGCTGTTGGCGATACTGACTCCGGCGGCGTAGGCGGTGGCGAGTAATACTCGGTGCAGTACGGTGTATCCGATGGCACCAGGTAGGCGGCCCATGGGCTGGGATAGTTGGCTGTCATTGAGGACGCGTCGTTTAACGACACCGTCCACTGGCCGCCGCCCTCGGGCTGTTCAAAGGCCGGCCGGATACCGGAACCGATCGACACGTAGCGGGCGTTGCCAGCCGGCAGCGCGACTGACACTCTGCGAGCGTTTGAAGAGAAGGGGAGCTTCAATTGCCATAATTGGTGCCTGTGGTCCCGGCATGTGCCCTGTTGATTCTTGCCGGGCAGCGCTATGCGGGACGTCCATGCGTTTGTGTTTATATTAATTTCTTTGTGCGATTAAAAAGGAGGTTGTAGCCTAGTGGTTAGAGCGTCGGACTCACGACTTGAAGGTCGGGGGTTCGATTCCCGACTCCACTGATACAATTTGTGTCCTTTAGCAAGACACTTAACTCTGCATTGCTTCAGTTCACCCAGCTGTTAAATGGGTACCAGCATCAGCTGGGGTAATTGAAAGGTGGGTGTGGCGTCCCCCCAGTCCATGGACTGAACAGCTGTACGCGGTCTTCAGAAGCGCCGCGCAATGGCTGCGGCTGTGCTGTTGGCTGCACATCTGGCCCGATTGGGACATGTGTAATCAATTATTATTATTATTATTATTATATTTGTGCGATACACTCATTTCTCCGTTTGGGACAGTAATTTTTCAGGGTGGAAAGTCATTTCTCTGTATGGGATAGCTATTTCTCAGTGTGGGACTTATTTTTTCCATGTGGGACAGTCGCTTATCAGTGTGGGACTTATTTTTTCCATGTGGGACAGTCGCTTCTCAGTGTGGGACTTATTTTTTCCATGTGGGACAGTCGCTTCTCAGTGTGGGACTTATTTTTTCCATGTGGGACAGTCGCTTCTCAGTGTGGGACAGTCACTTCTCAGTGTGGGACAGTCACTTCTCAGTGTGGGACAGTCACTTCTCAGTGTGGGACAGTCACTTCTCAGTGTGGGACAGTCATTTCTCAGTGTGAGACAGACGCTTTCTAGCGGGACATCTATCCATTGTCAAATCAATGGCTCTACAATTTTCGGTTAAAAAATTGGATTTGCGCGCGCCTAGTGACGCAAATAAACCCTTCTGGCTACTAAGCAACAGTATAGTTTGTATATTTTGTTGGTTTAAAATTGCTGGCTCGCGGTGTGCTTCGTTTTAGAAAAACTGCATTAGTTACCGATGCTGAGCAGTACTGAGTACAAGATTCCCGACACCGTGCAGAGGGTGACATAATAAAAAATATCGTGAAATTAAGCATTTCGGTTTAACGAATTAGGGTGGGCGACTAGCGGCGCGTCGCTTGCAGACTTGTCAAACAATATTTCTGCTAAATGCAATGAGGCGACTCTGCGCGCTCGGTAACCAGCTGATCGAGCTGCTGCGCGATGATGGGGCGACTCCAAGTCAAAGTATTGGTTCTCTCGCTGTCAAGAGACCTGCTGGATTTTAAAATAGAATTCCCTTTCTTAATCTGCCTGCTCAATCAGTGCCTGCGCTTGTCGCTGCGGTGCTCGCGATGTTCGCGCTTGTCCCGGTCCGACCTCTCCGAGGTCCTGTGCCGGCCGGAGTTCGAGGCCCGGTGACGGCCTTCGTCCTCGCCGCGGCTGCTCCGGTGCCGATGGCTGCCGTGCTGCTCCTTGGGGCTGTTCGCCTCGCTGGCGGTTCGCTGTGGCTTGATTGACAGCTTCATCTTCAGGTGGCACTTCTCCGGGAGCTTGTTCTCAGCTCTAAACTTGTAGATGGCCACCCGGATCTCCTGGGTGGCCCGTTCGATGATCCGCTCGAGGTACTTGTCCTCCTTGCAGTCGACGTTGCCGTCGCCGCTGTCCTTGCGCTGCACGGAGACCGAGTGGCTGTTCGACGGCTGCGACTGGCGCTTGTGCCGCCCGTCCGAGTGCGCCTTGCGCCGGTGCTCCGACTCGCCCGCGCCGTGCCGGTTGTTCTGGTTGCGGTTCGGCGAGCCGTCCGAGCTGCCGGAGCTGCGCGCGTCCATCTGGGCGGCGCGCCTGTCGCCGGAGGACTTCTTCTTGAACTCGTTGTGGTTGTTCTCCTGGCAGGCCGTGCTCCGCAGCAGCGAGTTCATGCGGCTCACCGCGTCGCTCTTCAGCCGGTCGATAAGCAGCTGCCGGCCCTGCTCGCCAGCCGAGTTGGTCGACGGCGACGACAAAATCGAGACGGAGGTGTCGTCGGCGAACAGGCAGACCTGCGAGTCGGACGTGGCCATCCACTTGGCGACCTTGTCGATCGTGTGGTTCAGGTTGGCGCAGTCGTACACTAAGGACGCCATGATTGCCTTTTTAGCTCTAGTCCCAGGTTTTTTTCGTTTTAGTGCGTTTGTTATCGAGCCGTCGGCAACAGTTGCATTGTTTTTAGGCCGCTTTTCACTAGGACCATAGACGGTTTGTTTTCGCGGTATTTGGTGGCTCGGCGGAACATTTTCTCAATCCGACCCAGCTTATAAAAATCCCAATACTTCCCAAAGCCGCAGTGCCGATGCAGTTCTGCTTTTAGTCCATTCAATCAGGGAAGGGATTCTGTGGATGAAACTACAACGTAACTGGGTTGTCAGTCCAACTTAAGCTTCACCAACTCACGCATAAGGTGATCCCGGGATTCGCCTGTAGGCGTAGGTCATCCTCGACTTGTGCACGTGCACGCCGTCCGGTACGCGGGTCAACGACTCCACCGTGACCGATTGAGTCTCATTGGCGGCTGCTTGCCGCGGTCCCAACGACGCCACAATCCGGTTTCGCACTAGTCGCTTCTCGGGTTCGTCCAGTTCGAGTTCAACCAGGTCGAGGCTGGCCGGCTCCTGATGCCAGCCGTTCTGGCAGGTGACAGGGTAGCACGACTGTGCTTTCTTTTGAATGTTTTTTGGTACAGCTTCAAATTAAAATAAATAAATTTAGACACCCGACCTTTCGATCAGATGTACAGCCCACGGCACAGCCGCAGCTAGTTGCGCGGCGCATCCGAGGGCTGTGTACAGCTTTCAGCCTGACGGGCTGGAGGGGCCGCAACACCCACTCTAAATTTACACAGCTCAAACTGGTACCCGATCTCAGCTGGGTGGGCTGAAGCAATGCAGGATTAAGTGGCTTGATCAAGGGCACGAATTTTCTCCTAGGGCCGGGACTCGAACCCACGACCTTCCGGTCATAAGGCAGGCGCCCTAGCCACTAGGCTACAACTCCTCTACAGCTTTAGTACGGTCTTAAAATCTCTCATTTTTATTTGAAAAAACTCTATAAAAAATTACTGTTTGACTGAGAGAGTTTATGCGGGCTTATTTTACGTTGGTTGGCTAAAATAGGCTGCTTCCTGAAAGCAAATTTGTCTATTCATCTCATTGCCATCTGTTACCCTGAGAATCATTCGTCTGTTTCTAATGGCAACACACACACAATAAGTGAGTTTCTATTGGTTCGTAGCTGTCACATGATAGCTATTTTGTCCTTGATGGTGCCTTAGCCTATTTGAAACGGCTATCTGAATCAAGTTGCGCATGTATAGGCTCGGACAGTGAAGTGGCTGTACGAGCTACCTATGTACGTCTGATATATGTTAGCTATGTACGCTCAATTTCCTACCCCAGTTTATTTTTGTACGCTCTTTCTCTCTCCCTATTGGACCACTCCCACCGCCTCAGTTTTGATAGTCATTAGCCTAAGAATTCTTCGTACTCGCATTTGTTTGAGTGTTTCGCTTACCTTAGTTTTCAAATCAGGATGAAATACCACGTAGCCGTTGGGGTTGAGGGCGAATGCGTAACCGTTGGGGCCAAGCCGGTGCGTCGGAATCATCGCCACCCAATCCTTGATGGCCATGTCGGTGCCGATCAAGCCCAGGAAGGAATTGTTGCCCTGCAATGTTGTCAGACACCAATCGTTAAAAAAACTTTCCACATTCTAATTAATTAATTAATGAGTTCAAGGGCTCACCGATGTGTTGTAGATTGGCATGGTGAGGCTGGTGAGGATTCCGAACCCCTGCAGTTTCATGATATAATTTATTTAATGTTCTGCTATTATTATTAATATTATTGATTTTTTGCCCCACTGCTTCTAGACCTCACACCGCGAACCGCCCAAACAAAGTCACGTGACATTTTTCTACACTATTTGGCACCTCTTATTGGCTAAAATCTCTAGTAATACTAATATTCAGCACTGTCAAAAATTCGCATCCTTATAAATAATAATAAATATAAATCTAGACAACCGACCTTTCGATCAGATGTACAGCCCACGGCCAAGCCGCAGCTAGTTGCGCGGCGCATCCGAGGGCTGTGTACAGCTTTCAGCCTGACGGGCTGGAGGGGTTGCAACACCCAACCCTAAATCCTAAATTTTCGTAGTTGAAACTGGTACCCAGTCTGCTGGATTGACTGAAGCAATGCGGGATTAACCGCCTTGCTCAAGGGCATAAATTGTCCCCTAGGGCCGGGACTCGAACCCACGACCTTCCGGTCATGAGGCAGGCGCCCAAGCCACTAGGCTACAACCCCTCCTTATCTAAGTGGCGTAAAGTCCTAATTTTATCCTTATAAAAATTCCTCAAAGCCTGTGTCCCCTTTAATTTCTAAAAGCCGACTCACCAGATCCCGAATCTGATTCTCACTGAAGAACGAGAACGTTCTGAACCCCTTGGGATCGAAGTGGCTGTGCAGCAGCATGCTCGGCCCGCTGCGCGATTCAATTGGCAGTTTAGCCTCGTAGAGCGCGCCAACGTTGCGCAGAGTGGTGAGGTAGCCCTCCTGGATTTGGATGGCGTAACCGGATCAATTTGCTATTATAAAGTATCGTGTTCTTGCTTGATGCGATTCAGGTTAATCCTACAGACAGACATAAAATACTGCTTATATACTTTCGCTGCCCCTGTGAGTAGTGTAATGAATTAAATTCTGTGCGTGTGGGTGCAATGTGATAAAGTGGGTATTAGTAGCGACACAGTGGGTGTCAGTAGCGACACAGTGGGTGTCAGTAGCGACACAGTGGGTGTCAGTAGCGACGCAGTGGGTGTCAGTAGCGACACAGTGAGTGCCAGTAGCAACACAGTGGGTGTCAGTAGCGACACAGTGGGTGTCAGTAGCAACACAGTGAGTGTCAGTAGCGACACAGTGAGTGTCAGTAGCGACGCAGTGGGTGTCAGTAGCGACACAGTGGGTGTCAGTAGCGACGCAGTGAGTGCCAGTAGCAACACAGTGAGTGTCAGTAGCGACACAGTGGGTGTCACAAGCGAAAAAGTCAGGGTCAGTCAGTAACCTTAACTGTATCCCATGCCTTCCCGTCAAGAAATTTCTCCTTAAATATTAGGTAGAAAAGTTAACATAAAATATCAGGTTTGCCTCTACCTGAACATCGCTAGTGACGCCCCCCATTGCTGGAACATCGGTGAAAGTGCCTGAAAGTAAAGATTGTATTTTATTTCCACTTTCTTTTTTTCTAGAAAAAATTGGGGCTCTTTTATCCTTAACTCAAACAGGTAATTCTCTCACCTCGATTGTTGCAGGCCAGCCGCTGCAGAGGTTTGTCTGGGTTGCGGTGCTCCCCAACTGAAAATATGAATATTCGAACCTGGACGGCGCAGGCAAGGGTGGGAATGCATGTAGGTGTAAGTAAATGTGAGATCTACTGTGCAATACAGGTGGGATCTACTGTGTAATGACAGGGTGTGGGATCTACTGTGTAATGACAGGTGTAGGATCTAATTGTAATGACAGGGTGTGGGATCTAATTGTAATGACAGGGTGTGGGATCTAATTGTAATGACAGGTGTGGGATCTACTGTGTAATGACAGGTGTAGGATCTAATTGTAATGACAGGGTGTGGGATCTACTGTGTAATGACAGGTGTGGGGTCTACTGTGTAATGACAGGTGTAGGATCTACTGTGTAATGACAGGTGTGGGATCTACTGTGTAATGACAGGGTGTGGGATCTACTGTGTAATGACAGGTGTGGGATCTACTGTGTAATGACAGGTGTGGGATCTACTGTGTAATGACAGGTGTGGGATCTACTGTGTAATGACAGGTGTGGGATCTACTGTGTAATGACAGGTGTGGGATCTACTGTGTAATGACAGGGTGTGGGATCTACTGTGTAATGACAGGTGTGGGATCTGTCATCACAAAGTAAAGTAGTCATCAAAATCATAGAACAATGATTGAAATTGAAATCTTATTAGTTTTCTACAGTAAAAATTTACATTGTTAAGATAGTCACTCTTGGCCTTGTAACGCGAAATCAGCCTATCCGTCTTCGATTGATCACTGCTGATGTCTCCGTCGGTGAAGAGGGCTATGATGCTGCTGCACTTGGCCCCGTGGTTGTTGATCGTCCCATTCTGATACTGTTGAGGGGATTTCACGTGGGCAAATTAATAAATAAATTATTTAAAAGATTCAAGCAGACAATGAGCAACGTACCTCTTCAAATTTTAGAAAAGCAAAGTCTAAGGCTTCAACTAAATCGACCAGGCCTTTAGCTTGAATTTCTTCAATTTGTGAAAACAGCCTCTGAAATGTTATTAACAACTAGTGTGTGTTTAGCAGCTGTCACCGGATCAGTTGACACCGTGTGATCTATCTGGGATCAGCTGACACCGCTCTGGCCTATCTGGGATCAGCTGACACCGCTCTGGCCTATCTGGGATCAGCTGACACCGTGTGATCTATCTGGGATCAGCTGACACCGCTCTGGCCTATCTGGGATCAGCTGACACCGCTCTGGCCTATCTGGGATCAGCTGACACCGCTCTGGCCTATCTGGGATCAGCTGACACCGTGTGATCTATCTGGGATCAGCTGACACCGTGTGATCTATCTGGGATCAGCTGACACCGTGTGATCTATCTGGGATCAGCTGACACCGTGTGATCTATCTGGGATCAGCTGACACCGTGTGATCTATCTGGGATCAGCTGACACCGTGTGATCTATCTGGGATCAGCTGACACCGTGTGATCTATCTGGGATCAGCTGACACCGTGTGATCTATCTGGGATCAGCTGACACTGTGTGATCTATCTGGGATCAGCTGACACCGTGTGATCTATCTGGGATCAGCTGACACCGTGTGATCTATCTGGGATCAGCTGACACTGTGTGATCTATCTGGGATCAGCTGACACCGCTCTGGCCTATCTGGGATCAGCTGACACCGCTCTGGCCTATCTGGGATCAGCTGACACCGCTCTGGCCTATCTGGGATCAGCTGACACCGCTCTGGCCTATCTGGGATCATCTGACACCGTATGATCTATCTGGGATCAGCTGACACCGTGTGATCTATCTGGGATCAGCTGACACTGTGTGATCTATCTGGGATCAGCTGACACCGTGTGATCTATCTGGGATCAGCTGACACCGTGTGATCTATCTGGGATCAGCTGACACTGTGTGATCTATCTGGGATCAGCTGACACCGCTCTGGCCTATCTGGGATCAGCTGACACCGCTCTGGCCTATCTGGGATCAGCTGACACCGCTCTGGCCTATCTGGGATCAGCTGACACCGCTCTGGCCTATCTGGGATCAGCTGACACCGTGTGATCTATCTGGGATCAGCTGACACCGTGTGATCTATCTGGGATCAGCTGACACAGAGCAGCTCATTCTGATTAAGCCACGGACTGATTTATTGGAATCATCATCTCAGATAATCCCTAGTAGAATTTAAATCCCACCGATAGCCCGATTTATCTGCGCTAACCTGTTTATGCCGCTTTGTTGCCTGAACAAACGAATGAAAGCAGGTGGTGTTGGCGCCCTCCGGCGGCTCCTTGTCGTGCAGCAGGTGCGGACTGTCCGTGTGCTCCGCGCTCAGCGCTTTGCCTGGATACTAGGGGTTATTTATTGGGTTCTTGGGTGCGTTAAACTGTACCAAGGCTGAGTTTTTAAAAACAACTCCCGTTTAAGGTGAAAACGGGTTCAGTAACTAACTGACTCAGGAAGAGGGGTCAAAGATCAGATTATTCAGGTATGGGGATCAAAGATCCGATCATTCAGGAATGGGGATCAAAGATCCGATTTGTCAGGAATAGGGATCAAAGATCCGATTATTCAGGAATAGGGATCAAAGATCCGATTATTCATGATCCCCAGGATCCCCAGGAATGGGAATCAAAGATCCGATTTGTCAGGAATGGGGATCAAAGATCCGATTTGTCAGGAATAGGGATCAAAGATCCGATTATTCAGGAATGGGGATCAAAGATCCGATTATTCAGGAATGGGGATTAAAGATCCGATTATTCAGGAATGGGGATCAAAGATCCGATTTGTCAGGAATGAGGATCAAAGATCCGATTATTTAGGAATGAGGATCAAAGATCCGATTATTCAGGAATGAGGATCAAAGATCCGATTATTCAGGAATGAGGATCAAAGATCAGATGACTAAGAAATGAGGATTAGCAGTCAGACTAGAATTTCGGGATCAGGCTCAAGAATCAACACTTCTCAAATCGTATTTAAGTTTAGCTTCAATCTGCAAAAAAATTTACAAACTGACTTTTAATAATGGGAAAATTTACACTAACTACGCTCGTATTACTCACCTGCCCCACCGCCAAGTAGTCATTCTCGCCCAGCGTATTAATCAGACTCTTCGCGGCCTGCTTTGTCAAAAGAAGATTCTGGCCCTGCATCGAGCCGCTCCTGAAGATTTTTTTGTTGCTAAGCAGGCTAAGAAAAAAAACACATTTTTATCGTAAATTATTTTTAGATAAAAAAACTTCGCTATAGTTACGTATCGATCAGCAGCAGAACATCTTTGGCGCATGTCGAACCCTCTACGAACCTGCATGTGAAATAAAGTGTGGGAATAATCCGAAATGGGACTTCGATGGTTTAGCCAGCATTAATAACTGGTAACTATCCAGCACATTGAGCCCTTTAAAGAATAGCAATCCATTCTACGCTATCCAGTGAGTAGACTAGCAAGCCATTTTATTTCATCCAGCGACTAGATTAGCAATCCATTCTACACTATCCAGTGAGTAGATTAGCAATCCATTCTACACTATCCAGTGAGTAGATTAGCAATCCATTCTACACTATCCAGTGAGTAGACTAGCAAGCCATTTTATTTCATCCAGCGACTAGATTAGCAATCCATTCTACACTATCCAGTGAGTAGATTAGCAATCCATTCTACACTATCCAGTGAGTAGACTAGCAATCCATTTTATTTCATCCAGCGACTAGATTAGCAATCCATTCTACACTATCCAGTGAGTAGATTAGCAATCCATTCTACACTATCCAGTGAGTAGATTAGCAATCCATTCTACACTATCCAGTGAGTAGACTAGCAATCCATTTTATTTCGTCCAGTGACTAGATTAGCAATCAATTCTACTCCATCCTGTGACTAGATTAGCCATCCATTTTGCTGTATCCTATGACTAGATTGGCAATCCGTTCTACTCCATCCTGTGACCAGATTAGCAATCCATTCTACTCCATCCAGTGAGTAGATTATCAATCTATTCTACTCTATCCTGTGACTAGATTAGCAAATCCATTCTACTTTATCTAGTGAGTCTTTTTCATCTTTTTTTAAGATAAATATCTATCTTTTTTATTCCGCCTTTTACTGCAAGAATTAGAAATCCATTTTATTAGTTCACAAACTTTTGTTTTCGAATATATTGAATAATTTTATAGGCTTACCAAGACGTCCTTCTCGCGTCGTACATGCTAGTTACACCTTCTAATTCAGTCCACTTCATTCCTGTAAAAAGGGAGTGCTATAAACGTAACCATGGCAACGCATTTTATAATTTTAGCACCTTCGCAGAAAAGTCTGTTCATAACTTTCAGGTGCTCGTTTTTTGTTTTTATAAAAGTATAACAAAAACGATAGTGTTTAAATTTCTAATGCAGATTTGCCACTTATCAGCAGTTTTCAAAATTAAGGTGCGATTGATTCTAGTAAAGGCCTATAATAAACGTGAGTTGCTTACCAGGTACTAGACGCATCAGACCCAGATCCGTTGCTAGGTACATGTAACGAACCGTGTCGTTAAAGTACTCCTCATTTCGCACCATGTTTATGAGATGCTGCTCAACTTTCTCAGTCCAGGTTAACTGATTGAGGATGTCATTTCCTTGGAGATATTCGAAGTTCGTTGCAAACTTTTACAAAATTTCATTACTTATAATTATTTTACATAACTCTCTATTCTACTTTATCGATTCTACCAAACTCTCTATTCTACTTTATCGATTTCACCAAACTCTCTATTCTACTTTATCGATTTCACCAAACTCTCTATTCTTATTTATCGATTCTACCAAACTCTCTATTCTACTTTATCGATTCTACAAAACTCTCTATTCTACTTTATCGATTTCACCAAACTCTCTATTCTACTTTATCGATTCTACAAAACTCTGTATTCTACTTTATCGATTCTACCAAACTCTCCATTTAACTATATAGATTCTAACATAATTCCCATTTCATTTTCTCTATATTCTAATTTTTAACTAATTATATCTGAAGCTACCATCATTCTACTCTCTACGATATCCATTAACACAGAATCTTTTTAGAGTCCCCGGGCGCTCACTTCCGCGATAGATGTCCGTGGGAATGTGCACAGCCGACTTATTCTTGGCCACCTTCTGCAGAAACTGACGGTCATACTCCAACTCCGGATTG
Organism: Macrostomum cliftonense; assembly: GCA_950096795.1. NCBI lineage: Eukaryota > Metazoa > Platyhelminthes > Macrostomidae > Macrostomum > Macrostomum cliftonense. The sequence continues at coordinate 950,764 of CATNEM010000167.1, forward strand.
TCATCCTTGAGCTCTTTGCAATACAGGTAATTGGCGTCTTCTACTTTCTATAAATTTAAATATTATTAATAAACTATATAAAAACAATTTTTGGCAACCATTTTATTGAAAAAAAACTGATTTTAAAGACTCACATTCAAGTTGGGATTGTGCCTATAAGCTGCTGCCACCTCTTCTGCGATCGCTACTGATTCCTAAAATGAAATAGGATTCAAGATTTTGTCTTGCCTGCATCAAAAAAATTATTTATGCTTCTAAAATTTAAGTTTCCTAATTTCTGCACTCCCCGATCAATCGTTCAGAAAACGCCAAAAATCACTTATCACCTTTATCGCCTTTGTCTTCCTGGCAATCATGCTGCTAATCTGTTCAGCGAGCTGCTCGACTTCGGACTCAGCGTTGGCTGTCTCCACCTTGAACAGCTCATCCGTGTACGCCTTTTCATACAACTAAAATTCATTGATCGTAATCTGTTGAAGCATTTCAGTTGAATTGCTAGATTGGATAGCTCATAATTCCTATAGTGGGATAACTCACCTGCGTAAGGTTTTGCATGCCGCTGGCTTCTTGAAATGCGCTTTTTAGGTGCGAAGATAACTTTTCGGCCCCATCTTTTAATCTGGAAAAAATCACATGAGGCTGGGCATTTTTCTTTGAAAGCGAGTTGCAAGATCCAAAAAGACTCAAAGTGGCATTCATTCATTCCAAAAGACATACAGACAGACAGACAGAAAGACAGACAGACAGACAGACAGACAGACAGACAGACAGACAGACAGAGACAGACAGACAGAAAGACAGACAGACAGACAGACAGACAGACACACAGACAGACAGACACACAGACAGACAAAAAGCACTCCGCTTCTACTCACGACAGCTGGGCCAAGCCGGGTGACCAGCAGCAGCAGAGACAGCAGAAAGCCAGCAGTGGCAGCAGTAAGCAACAGCGCAAAGCTACGGAGCCTCGTGACTGAGGCCGCATCGCAGCGTCGTGTCCCGGCTAGCAGAAATCAGCTGAGACAGTTTGTATTAGTCTGGCCAGTATTGTCTCCAACTGGCCCAGGGCTGCAGTTCACTCTGGTCTGTAATCTGCCTCTGCAGTACAAGCTTATTTAAAAGCTTTCCCAGCAGTTAAAGCGGAAGAAAGAAATGGTCGCGGCGCAAGTCGTCGCGCCCTTGCGGTCAGAGGGTAAAAGAGGTGAAGAAAACGGGGTTGAGAGAGACATTGGGATTTAGCAGAACCAGCGCACGCTCCACTCGATCTTTCTGGGGCGCCGCTGCGAAGTCGGCTTGGCGCAGTTAATCCCGAGCCAACCGCCCACACCCAGCCCCAACTGTACAATGGGGCCAGTGCGTGCGCTGCTGCCTGCGTCTATAGTAGCAGTGCAGCAAACCGGCTACAATCGAATTTTTTTTTACTGTGCATTTCCGCGATGCAAATTCGCCTATAGTACCCTGTCTCCCTCTTACTTTGTAGTCATTGCAGCGACCAATGGATCCTCTTCGTTCGTATCCTATTCCTAGGTTGGCCCTATAGGGTTTTTCCTCGTCTAACAGCCGATTCCTTGGCGCGTCAGTGCGTGGTATTTTCCCGCGAGAGGCTTGGCGGAACTGGTGCTGGGACACTGGCTGATGGGAAGATAGGAGAATTGAGGTGGGCTGAGTGGCTTGCGCGCATTGGACATTTCAGATTAGAAAAAGCTTTGATCTGTGGTTGATAAAAGAGCGAGGTGGATATCGAGGAGAGAATTAAGAATTTTTAAGAATGAAAGTCTTCATTTTCACTCCAGTTGAAGTTCAAGCATTGATAATTGTTTCTAATATCACCCAGTGCTTCATTATATATTCCGTTCTGGCTTGGAAACGGACCCATTTCCCTGATAAAAATTGTCGCTTGGGGAAGTCGTTAAAAATGCCATTTTAATTTTTTTAAATGCTGCTTATCTTCTGCCCATGCATGAATGCCACAGTAAAGACAGTGAAGAAATAATCACGGAATCCACTTTCTAAGTAATACAAATCGATTAATGTTTAAATATACTGTTATTAATCTCCTTTCTCGCTAATATTTTTAGCGCGATGATCAGCCTTCAGATATTTACTACTAATTTTGAGTGTATGTTTGCATGTAGCGCCCTTCGATCGAAAATGCGAAAAAATCTGTTAACAGTATGTAGGATCCTTTTCAATTAAATTCCGTTGATCTGATCAAAAGGAATCCCGAGGAAGAGGAACGCTGCTCTAAAAAATTTGGGTAAAATTTTAAAAGACCGTTCTAATGCATATTACCTCATGTACTCTAATGCATAAGGAAACTTTCATTTCTTACTAAAAATATATAGTAATCTTTGTTCCGAAAAAATCTGTGTACATTTGTGTGATGAGCGAGAGACCGCTGGCTCCCATTTGAAACCCTGCCGCCGGTGAGGCGGATAGCATCACCAACTCGCAGTTGCGACAACGCCCGGCTGTGCTGGTCGTAGTACCGCTTCTGATCAGCCTGTAGTGAAACCTTGGAGAATCCTGTAACTCTGTCCTTCAGCAGTGATTTTTCGCTGGCTGGAAGCTTCGTACGAATCAACCGACCAAACATGAGTTCACTCGGACTGGTGTTGGTGCCACTGATCGGTGATGCGCGGTAATCCATCAGTGCGATCTCAGGTTGCTCAGCCTTCCGCAAGATGCTTTTTGCCACCTTAACAGCCTTCTCCGCCAATCCGTTCGATTGAGGATATCCGGGACTGGAACGCGTATGTCTGAAACCGTACTCTGCAGCGAATTGTTGAAATTTGAATGAGCTGAACGGGGGGCCGTTATCACTGACGATTTCCTCGACAATTCCGAACCTAGCGAACATTGACTTGATCCGAGCAATCACTAAATCGGCTCCCGACTGCTGACCTAGCTTCGCCAATTCGATCCAATTGCTGTAGTAGCATGTCACCACGAGCCATTTGTAACCTTGGTAATCCAGCAAGTCGCATCCTATCTTAGTCCAAGGCGCACTCGGAACTTGATGGTGTATTAGCGGCTCCTTTGGGTTGGCTTGCTGAAATTCCTGACACGTTGCACATTGACTCACGCAGCGCTTAATGTCCTCGGTCATTCCTGGCCAGTACAGGACCTGACGGGCGCGTGCTTCCGCTTTTCCGATTCCTGCATGTCCCTCGTGTAAAATCTGCTGAATTTTCTGCCGCAGCGATGCTGGAATGACAACGCGGTCCACCTTGAGCAGCACACCTTCAAAGTAAGTCAGATCTTCTTTAAAAGCCCAGTACGGACGAATCGAACTGCAGAGGCTCTTGAACTCAGCTGGCCAACCATTCTGAACGAAACGAACTACCTGAGACAGGTCCGGGTCACTGCTAGTCTCTTGACGGATTTCCTGCAGCCGGCTATGGCACAGCTGGTGGACCTCGACTTCAATGTCGTCGCCTAATGCTGCTTCAGTCACGGGCAAGTAGGCTCTTGAATGTGTGTCGGCAATCTGTAACTTTGTTCCTGGTGCCCATGAGACGCGAAGATTGTACCTCTTTAGCTGGTACAGCATTCGAGCGATTCTTGGAGGAACGTGAACTAGGTCTCGCTTGAAAATTACCTCCAGTGGCTTGTGATCCGTTGTCACTCGCACTTCACTGAGGCCATAGATGTAGTCGTGAAATTTCTTGCAGGCAACAAGTACTGCAAGCGTTTCCTTTTCAATCTGCGCATAATTTTTCTGTGTCGTCGTCAAGGCTGCGGATCCATACGCAACCGGCTGACCGTTCTGTAGCAGAGCACAACCGACTCCGACTGATGAACTGTCAACCTGCAGTTCCACATCGATGGTAGAGTCGAACAACCTGAGCACTGGAGCTTGCGTCAACACTTCTTTTAGCTTTTCGAAAGCCTTCCGCTGCCTGTCCTGCCAGTCGAACATGACGTCCTTCTTGAGCAACGCACGAAGTGGTTCAGTCAAATCCGACGCATTTGGTATGAACTTCCCAAGGTAGGTGGCCATGCCTAAAAGCCTCATCACTGCTTGCTTGTCTTCTGGCACAGGAAGCTCTTGGATAGCCTGCACTTTAGTTGGGTCAGGCATGACTCCATCTGATGAAATCACGTGACCAACATAGTTGACAGAAGGGACGCCGACCTTCAGCTTCTTGCGATTGAGCTTGAGATTTGACTGCCGGGCCTGATTGAGCACACTGAGAAGCTTTTGATCATGTTCTTCACGGGTCCGCCCCCGCACCAGCATGTCGTCAACAATTACTTCGGCCCAACTACTGAATAGCTTGCTTAACTCACGCTGATAAACCTCAGGAGCATCGATTGTTCCGGGAGGCAACCTCACAAACTTGTAGCGCCCCCAGGGGGTGTTGAAAGTGCACAGGTTTGAGCTTTCTTCATCGAGTCTTATCTGCCAGAATCCGGTCCTTGCATCTAGAACAGTAAAAAACTTGGCTCCAGGAATGCGCGAGATTACTTGCTCGACTGTAGTCATGGGGTAGTGCGCGCGCTTGATCGCCTTGTTTAAATGTGTCGGATCAATACAAAGCCGCAAGCTTCCATCTGGCTTGTGCACGGTGACCAAAGAGTTGACCCAGTCTGTGGGCTCAGACACCTTTACGATCACTCCGAGAGACTCCATACGCTTCAGCTCTTCTTGAACCTTGGTCTGCAGTGCAAATGGAATCTTCCGTTGAGCATTGACAACCGGCACGACCCGCTGGTCAAGAGTGAACGAATGCACGTAGGGCAGGCAACCGAGCTCTTCATCAAATAAATCACTAAACTCTTTGAGCACGAATTCCTCATCGATTACCGGTGGACTAGCGACAGCATCAACGCGCCGAATCAAGTTCAAAGCTGTTAGCGCCGGCAGACCGAGAATACCCTGCTGCACTTCTGAAACCAAGAACTCAAGCTCACATGGTCTACCCTGAACCTTCAGCTGGCACCTTCCTAGAACTGGCATGCGAGCGCCACCAAACGCAGTAAGCACCGTGCGAGTTTTTGATAGCTGCTCTCCATTGGGAAACATGTGAGCTGGGAGCACACTCACCTCAGCGCCTGTATCCATCTTGCATTTTAGGATGTTGCCATCTGGAAGCTGCACATCAACAAACCAGCTGGATGCACAGTCGCTCTGCAGCGTTCCGATGAAGTAAAACTCTTTGCCATCAGCACTCTGGTCTCCGTCCTCAACCGCTCCAACCGTCATGACCTTCTGGTTGCTGCTTCGACATTGGCTACGAAAGTGGTTCAGGCGGCCACACTCCATGCAACGCTTACCGAAAGCCGGGCACCTGCCGTCCACATGGTTGTATCCGCAGTACTGACACCGACGTCCAGCAGTGCCAGAATGTTGCCCAGGCTGCTGATTGACATTCGCCCGCGATATAGTTGAACCGGCTGGATTTTTAGTGACTGCTTGTGCTCCTGACGCCTGGTGTCCACTGCTTCGATGCTGATACTGACGTGACGCCATCTGATTCGGTGAATAAGCTTTGACGGTGTTGAGGCCCTTCTCAACCTCCTTCATCTGGTGTCGGGCGGACTCAGCTGCTCGGCACATATCGATTGCAGTTTTTAAATCGAACTCTGGTTCTCGCAGCAGCCGTTCTCGCATTCTGGAGTCGTTACAACCCAGTACGATTTTGTCACGAATCATTTTGTCCTTTTGCGTGTCGAAATTGCACGTTCCAGCTAGGCGCTTGAGGTCGGTCACGAAGAGGTCGACGGGCTCCGCTTCTTTCTGGTCTCGCTCCCAAAATTTGAAGCGTTCGAACACTTCACTAGTTCGTGGGCTGAAGTGCTCATCGAAAAGTTTCAGAACTCCATCGAGAGTCTCGCTCTCTCCAAGTGTGTTATAGATATCCAGTCCATTGTCGCCGACTAGATGCAGAAACAAGTTAATGCGGCGCTCTTCTTCAGAGATTCCTGTGGCTTTGAGGTAGATTACAAACTTTTGCCGCCATCGCTTCCAAGACTCGTTGGATTCAGTATCCAACTCTCCGGGCGGTTTCAGGTCCATGCACTTTTAGTTAGCTAGCAGTTAGCTTGCGACGCCATGTGATGAGCGAGAGACGAACTCTATTATATTTTAATGAATTATCAGTCGACAGTGAATATATATAAATTCTAACATCAATGACGGGTTGAGTCGCGCAATTGATTGAGTCCGTGCACCATATACATAAGCGTACAGTATGGGTTGAGAGACGAAATGTACATTACGATTGAAGCTAAGATGCGTACAGTAAACCCGACAATTTGTTCAACAAAATTTCTCTTGCACCAACTCTAACAGACTTTTTTTCGCAGTGATTGGCGGTTTGATTTCCCATTAAATCAAGTTTTTGATGATCTAATCATCATGTGGCATAAATCATTTCCTGACAGATATAACTTTAAGATTGCTAATTCAAAATTTTATTTATAAAGCAATCAGATTTTTTACCGAGCGAGCTTCTACGAAAGCATATCAATCCCACAATAATAATCTTTATATTTCACTTTCGATTTTTTCGTAGTTTTTGTCGTAATCGCTTTATCGATTTTAAATCCTAAATTTTCTTAGAATATGACTTCTAGAAAAAAATTAATCACCATTTTTGAGGCGTAACGGAATGTGTGTGTGATTTTAAAGAATAAACAACTTATAGAAATTTTTTGAGAGTGTTTTTTTTATGTTAACATTATTCAGGTTAAGCACTCAATTACCGATACAGTTTGAAATACAGTTTGCT
>CATNEM010000167.1:962500-1007500 GCA_950096795.1 Macrostomum cliftonense
TCAGGATCGGTGTGAGCCTGTAGATAGAGTCACTCAGGATCGGTGTGAGCCAGCCTGTAGATAGAGTCACTCAGGATCGGTGTGAGCCTGCAGATAGAGTCACTCAGGATCGGTGTGAGCCTGCAGATAGAGTCACTCAGGATCGGTGTGAGCCTGCAGATAGAGTCACTCAGGATCGGTGTGAACCTGTAGATAGAGTCACTCAGGATCGGTGTGAGCCTGCAGATAGAGTCACTCAGGATCGGTGTGAGCCTGTAGATAGAGTCACTCAGGATCGGTGTGAGCCAGCCTGTAGATAGAGTCACTCAGGATCGGTGTGAACCTGTAGATAGAGACACTCTATCTACAGGTTGGTGTGAGTCAATAGATGAAATTATGGAAATGACGATTTCTAGGGATCGCTCGCGTTGTGAAGCCCTTTGATGATCAGGTGTGCACCTCAATAACCCATAGAGGATAACCCCGATTCATCGCTAAAACCCGACAGGCTCGCAGGCGTCACGCGAGGCCCTAGTAATTCGCGTCTGCCCGGACTGTCGCAATTGTTTAGAATTTCGTCGCTATCGAGCGGCTGCTAGGCAACGCCAGACGCTAGCGGCCTCGCCAATCGAGGAGCTGTACAGGCAGATGCGAGTAGCCATGGCCAAGGCTGCCGAACAGTTGGCCGAATACGAGCCAATGGCGGCGTCGCTTAGACGAGGCGAAGATTCTTATAATTTGGCTCACGTCTCTGACATGAGGATGCAGATTAGGCAGCTGTTGGACCAGGTCAGTGTCTGTGTGCCTATTGGGCTTCTAGTTGGGCCGTGGCTGACTATTTTAGTTCACTTCAGACTAAAATGGGTATGATAGGTTTTTATGTCACACTGACATTCTTAGCGACAGCCATGCTGACATTCTTAGCGACAGCCACACTGACATTCTTAGCGACAGCCACACTGACACTCTTAGCGACAGCCACACTGACATTCTTAGCGACAGCCACACTGGCATTCTTAGCGACAGCCACACTGGCATTCTTAGCGACAGCCACACTGGCATTCTTAGCGACAGCCACACTGGCATTCTTAGCGACAGCCACACTGGCATTCTTAGCGATAGCCACACTGGCATTCTTAGCGACAGCCACACTGACATTCTTAGCGACAGCCACACTGACATTCTTAGCGACAGCCACACTGACACTCTTAGCGACAGCCACACTGGCATTCTTAGCGACAGCCACACTGGCATTCTTAGCGACAGCCACACTGGCATTCTTAGCGACAGCCACACTGACATTCTTAGCGACAGCCACACTGGCATTCTTAGCGACAGCCACACTGACATTCTTAGCGACAGCCACACTGACACTCTTAGCGACAGCCACACTGACATTCTTAGCGACAGCCACACTGAAACTCTTAGCGACAGCCACACTGACACTCTTAGCGACAGCCACACTGGCATTCTTAGCGACAGCCACACTGACACTCTTAGCGACAGCCACACTGACATTCTTAGCGACAGCCACACTGAAACTCTTAGCGACAGCCACACTGACATTCTTAGCGACAGCCACACTGACATTCTTAGCGACAGCCACACTGGCATTCTTAGCGACAGCCACACTGGCATTCTTAGCGACAGCCACACTGACACTCTTAGCGACAGCCACACTGGCATTCTTAGCGACAGCCACACTGGCATTCTTAGCGACAGCCACACTGACACTCTTAGCGACAGCCACACTGGCATTCTTAGCGACAGCCACACTGGCATTCTTAGCGACAGCCACACTGACACTCTTAGCGACAGCCACACTGGCATTCTTAGCGACAGCCACACTGGCATTCTTAGCGACAGCCACACTGACACTCTTAGCGACAGCCACACTGGCATTCTTAGCGACAGCCACACTGGCATTCTTAGCGACAGCCACACTGACACTCTTAGCGACAGCCACACTGACATTCTTAGCGACAGCCACACTGGCATTCTTAGCGGCAGCCACACTGACACTCTTAGCGGCAGCCACACTGAAACTCTTAGCGGCAGCCACACTGACACTCCTAGCGGCAGCCACACTGACACTCTTAGCGGCAGCCACACTGACACTCTTAGCGGCAGCCACACTGACACTCTTAGCGGCAGCCACACTGACACTCTTAGCGGCAGCCACACTGACACTCTTAGCGACAGCCACACTGACACTCTTAGCGGCAGCCACACTGACACTCTTAGCGGCAGCCACACTGAAACTCCTAGCGGCAGCCACACTGACACTCTTAGCGGCAGCCACACTGAAACTCTTAGCGGCAGCCACACTGACATTCTTAGCGACAGCCACACTGGCATTCTTAGCGGCAGCCACACTGACATTCTTAGCGGCAGCCACACTGAAACTCTTAGCGGCAGCCACACTGACACTCTTAGCGGCAGCCACACTGAAACTCCTAGCGGCAGCCACACTGACACTCTTAGCGACAGCCACACTGACTCTCTTAGCGGCAGCCACACTGACACTCTTAGCGGCAGCCACACTGACACTCTTAGCGGCAGCCACACTGACACTCTTAGCGGCAGCCACACTGGCATTCTTAGCGACAGCCACACTGACACTCTTAGCGACAGCCACACTGGCATTCTTAGCGACAGCCACACTGGCATTCTTAGCGACAGCCACACTGACACTCTTAGCGACAGCCACACTGACATTCTTAGCGACAGCCACACTGGCATTCTTAGCGGCAGCCACACTGACACTCTTAGCGGCAGCCACACTGAAACTCTTAGCGGCAGCCACACTGACACTCTTAGCGGCAGCCACACTGAAACTCCTAGCGGCAGCCACACTGACACTCTTAGCGGCAGCCACACTGAAACTCCTAGCGGCAGCCACACTGACATTCTTAGCGGCAGCCACACTGAAACTCTTAGCGGCAGCCACACTGACACTCTTAGCGGCAGCCACACTGACACTCTTAGCGGCAGCCACACTGACACTCTTAGCGGCAGCCACACTGAAACTCCTAGCGGCAGCCACACTGACACTCTTAGCGGCAGCCACACTGACACTCTTAGCGGCAGCCACACTGACACTCTTAGCGGCAGCCACACTGACACTCTTAGCGGCAGCCACACTGACACTCTTAGCGACAGCCACACTGACACTCTTAGCGGCAGCCACACTGACACTCTTAGCGGCAGCCACACTGACACTCTTAGCGGCAGCCACACTGACACTCTTAGCGGCAGCCACACTGAAACTCTTAGCGGCAGCCACACTGAAACTCTTAGCGGCAGCCACACTGACACTCTTAGCGGCAGCCACACTGAAATTCTTAGCGATTGCCACCCTGACACTCTTAGCGGCAGCCACACTGACACTCTTAGCGACAGCCACACTGACACTCTTAGCGGCAGCCACACTGACACTCTTAGCGGCAGCCACACTGACACTCTTAGCGGCAGCCACACTGACACTCTTAGCGGCAGCCACACTGACACTCTTAGCGGCAGCCACACTGACACTCTTAGCGGCAGCCACACTGAAACTCTTAGCGACAGCCACACTGACACTCTTAGCGGCAGTCACACTGACACTCTTAGCGGCAGCCACACTGACACTCTTAGCGGCAGCCCCACTGACACTCTTAGCGGCAGCCACACTGACACTCTTAGCGGCAGCCACACTGAAACTCTTAGCGACAGCCACACTGACACTCTTAGCGGCAGCCACACTGACACTCTTAGCGACAGCCACACTGACACTCTTAGCGGCAGCCACACTGAAACTCTTAGCGGCAGCCACACTGACACTCTTAGCGGCAGCCACACTGACACTCTTAGCGGCAGCCACACTGACACTCTTAGCGGCAGCCACACTGACACTCTTAGCGGCAGCCACACTGAAACTCTTAGCGGCAGCCACACTGACACTCTTAGCGGCAGCCACACTGACACTCTTAGCGGCAGCCACACTGACACTCTTAGCGGCAGCCACACTGACACTCTTAGCGGCAGCCACACTGACACTCTTAGCGGCAGCCACACTGACACTCTTAGCGGCAGCCACACTGAAACTCTTAGCGGCAGCCACACTGAAACTCTTAGCGGCAGCCACACTGACACTCTTAGCGGCAGCCACACTGAAATTCTTAGCGACAGCCACACTGGCATTCTTAGCGACAGCCACACTGGCATTCTTAGCGACAGCCACACTGACACTCTTAGCGGCAGCCACACTGGCATTCTTAGCGACAGCCACACTGGCATTCTTAGCGACAGCCACACTGGCATTCTTAGCGGCAGCCACACTGACACTCTTAGCGGCAGCCACACTGAAACTCTTAGCGGCAGCCACACTGACACTCCTAGCGGCAGCCACACTGACACTCTTAGCGGCAGCCACACTGACACTCTTAGCGGCAGCCACACTGACACTCTTAGCGGCAGCCACACTGACACTCTTAGCGGCAGCCACACTGACACTCTTAGCGACAGCCACACTGACACTCTTAGCGGCAGCCACACTGACACTCTTAGCGGCAGCCACACTGAAACTCCTAGCGGCAGCCACACTGACACTCTTAGCGGCAGCCACACTGAAACTCCTAGCGGCAGCCACACTGACATTCTTAGCGACAGCCACACTGGCATTCTTAGCGGCAGCCACACTGACATTCTTAGCGGCAGCCACACTGAAACTCTTAGCGGCAGCCACACTGACACTCTTAGCGGCAGCCACACTGACACTCTTAGCGGCAGCCACACTGACACTCTTAGCGGCAGCCACACTGACACTCTTAGCGACAGCCACACTGACACTCTTAGCGGCAGCCACACTGACACTCTTAGCGGCAGCCACACTGACACTCTTAGCGGCAGCCACACTGACACTCTTAGCGGCAGCCACACTGGCATTCTTAGCGACAGCCACACTGGCATTCTTAGCGACAGCCACACTGGCATTCTTAGCGACAGCCACACTGACACTCTTAGCGACAGCCACACTGACATTCTTAGCGACAGCCACACTGAAACTCTTAGCGACAGCCACACTGACATTCTTAGCGACAGCCACACTGACATTTTTAGCGACAGCCACACTGGCATTCTTAGCGACAGCCACACTGGCATTCTTAGCGACAGCCACACTGACACTCTTAGCGACAGCCACACTGGCATTCTTAGCGACAGCCACACTGGCATTCTTAGCGACAGCCACACTGACACTCTTAGCGACAGCCACACTGGCATTCTTAGCGACAGCCACACTGGCATTCTTAGCGACAGCCACACTGACACTCTTAGCGACAGCCACACTGACATTCTTAGCGACAGCCACACTGGCATTCTTAGCGGCAGCCACACTGACACTCTTAGCGGCAGCCACACTGAAACTCTTAGCGGCAGCCACACTGACACTCTTAGCGGCAGCCACACTGACACTCTTAGCGGCAGCCACACTGACACTCTTAGCGGCAGCCACACTGAAACTCCTAGCGGCAGCCACACTGACACTCTTAGCGGCAGCCACACTGACACTCTTAGCGGCAGCCCCACTGACACTCTTAGCGGCAGCCACACTGACACTCTTAGCGGCAGCCACACTGAAACTCTTAGCGACAGCCACACTGACACTCTTAGCGGCAGCCACACTGACACTCTTAGCGACAGCCACACTGACACTCTTAGCGGCAGCCACACTGACACTCTTAGCGGCAGCCACACTGACACTCTTAGCGGCAGCCACACTGACACTCTTAGCGGCAGCCACACTGAAACTCTTAGCGGCAGCCACACTGACACTCTTAGCGGCAGCCACACTGAAACTCTTAGCGGCAGCCACACTGACACTCTTAGCGGCAGCCACACTGACACTCTTAGCGGCAGCCACACTGACACTCTTAGCGGCAGCCACACTGACACTCTTAGCGGCAGCCACACTGACACTCTTAGCGGCAGCCACACTGACACTCTTAGCGGCAGCCACACTGAAACTCTTAGCGGCAGCCACACTGAAACTCTTAGCGGCAGCCACACTGACACTCTTAGCGGCAGCCACACTGAAATTCTTAGCGACAGCCACACTGGCATTCTTAGCGACAGCCACACTGGCATTCTTAGCGACAGCCACACTGACACTCTTAGCGACAGCCACACTGGCATTCTTAGCGACAGCCACACTGGCATTCTTAGCGACAGCCACACTGACACTCTTAGCGACAGCCACACTGGCATTCTTAGCGACAGCCACACTGGCATTCTTAGCGACAGCCACACTGACACTCTTAGCGACAGCCACACTGGCATTCTTAGCGACAGCCACACTGGCATTCTTAGCGACAGCCACACTGACACTCTTAGCGACAGCCACACTGACATTCTTAGCGACAGCCACACTGGCATTCTTAGCGGCAGCCACACTGACACTCTTAGCGGCAGCCACACTGAAACTCTTAGCAGCAGCCACACTGACACTCCTAGCGGCAGCCACACTGACACTCTTAGCGGCAGCCACACTGACACTCTTAGCGGCAGCCACACTGACACTCTTAGCGGCAGCCACACTGACACTCTTAGCGGCAGCCACACTGACACTCTTAGCGACAGCCACACTGACACTCTTAGCGGCAGCCACACTGACACTCTTAGCGGCAGCCACACTGAAACTCCTAGCGGCAGCCACACTGACACTCTTAGCGGCAGCCACACTGAAACTCCTAGCGGCAGCCACACTGACATTCTTAGCGACAGCCACACTGGCATTCTTAGCGGCAGCCACACTGACATTCTTAGCGGCAGCCACACTGAAACTCTTAGCGGCAGCCACACTGACACTCTTAGCGGCAGCCACACTGAAACTCCTAGCGGCAGCCACACTGACACTCTTAGCGACAGCCACACTGACTCTCTTAGCGGCAGCCACACTGACACTCTTAGCGGCAGCCACACTGACACTCTTAGCGGCAGCCACACTGACACTCTTAGCGGCAGCCACACTGACACTCTTAGCGACAGCCACACTGACACTCTTAGCGGCAGCCACACTGACACTCTTAGCGGCAGCCACACTGACACTCTTAGCGGCAGCCACACTGAAACTCTTAGCGGCAGCCACACTGACACTCTTAGCGGCAGCCACACTGAAACTCCTAGCGGCAGCCACACTGAAACTCTTAGCAGCAGCCACACTGACACTCTTAGCGGCAGCCACACTGACACTCTTAGCGGCAGCCACACTGACACTCTTAGCGGCAGCCACACTGAAACTCTTAGCGACAGCCACACTGACACTCTTAGCGGCAGCCACACTGACACTCTTAGCGGCAGCCACACTGACATTCTTAGCGACAGCCACACTGACACTCTTAGCGGCAGCCACACTGACACTCTTAGCGGCAGCCACACTGAAACTCTTAGCGGCAGCCACACTGAAACTCTTAGCGGCAGCCACACTGACACTCTTAGCGGCAGCCACACTGACACTCTTAGCGGCAGCCACACTGACACTCTTAGCGACAGCCACACTGACACTCTTAGCGGCAGCCACACTGACACTCTTAGCGGCAGCCACACTGACATTCTTAGCGACAGCCACACTGGCATTCTTAGCGACAGCCACACTGGCATTCTTAGCGACAGCCACACTGGCATTCTTAGCGACAGCCACACTGGCATTCTTAGCGACAGCCACACTGACATTCTTAGCGACAGCCACACTGACATTCTTAGCGACAGCCACACTGACACTCTTAGCGACAGCCACACTGGCATTCTTAGCGACAGCCACACTGGCATTCTTAGCGACAGCCACACTGGCATTCTTAGCGACAGCCACACTGACATTCTTAACGACAGCCACACTGGCATTCTTAGCGACAGCCACACTGACATTCTTAGCGACAGCCACACTGACACTCTTAGCGACAGCCACACTGACATTCTTAGCGACAGCCACACTGAAACTCTTAGCGACAGCCACACTGACACTCTTAGCGACAGCCACACTGGCATTCTTAGCGACAGCCACACTGACACTCTTAGCGACAGCCACACTGGCATTCTTAGCGGCAGCCACACTGACACTCTTAGCGGCAGCCACACTGAAACTCTTAGCGGCAGCCACACTGACACTCCTAGCGGCAGCCACACTGACACTCTTAGCGGCAGCCACACTGACACTCTTAGCGGCAGCCACACTGACACTCTTAGCGGCAGCCACACTGACACTCTTAGCGGCAGCCACACTGACACTCTTAGCGACAGCCACACTGACACTCTTAGCGGCAGCCACACTGACACTCTTAGCGGCAGCCACACTGAAACTCCTAGCGGCAGCCACACTGACACTCTTAGCGGCAGCCACACTGAAACTCCTAGCGGCAGCCACACTGACATTCTTAGCGACAGCCACACTGGCATTCTTAGCGGCAGCCACACTGACATTCTTAGCGGCAGCCACACTGAAACTCTTAGCGGCAGCCACACTGACACTCTTAGCGGCAGCCACACTGAAACTCCTAGCGGCAGCCACACTGACACTCTTAGCGACAGCCACACTGACTCTCTTAGCGGCAGCCACACTGACACTCTTAGCGGCAGCCACACTGACACTCTTAGCGGCAGCCACACTGACACTCTTAGCGGCAGCCACACTGACACTCTTAGCGACAGCCACACTGACACTCTTAGCGGCAGCCACACTGACACTCTTAGCGGCAGCCACACTGACACTCTTAGCGGCAGCCACACTGAAACTCTTAGCGGCAGCCACACTGACACTCTTAGCGGCAGCCACACTGAAACTCCTAGCGGCAGCCACACTGAAACTCTTAGCAGCAGCCACACTGACACTCTTAGCGGCAGCCACACTGAAACTCTTAGCGACAGCCACACTGACACTCTTAGCGGCAGCCACACTGAAACTCCTAGCGGCAGCCACACTGAAACTCTTAGCAGCAGCCACACTGACACTCTTAGCGGCAGCCACACTGAAACTCTTAGCGACAGCCACACTGACATTCTTAGCGGCAGCCACACTGAAACTCTTAGCGGCAGCCACACTGACACTCTTAGCGGCAGCCACACTGAAACTCCTAGCGGCAGCCACACTGACACTCTTAGCGACAGCCACACTGACTCTCTTAGCGGCAGCCACACTGACACTCTTAGCGGCAGCCACACTGACACTCTTAGCGGCAGCCACACTGACACTCTTAGCGGCAGCCACACTGACACTCTTAGCGACAGCCACACTGACACTCTTAGCGGCAGCCACACTGACACTCTTAGCGGCAGCCACACTGACACTCTTAGCGGCAGCCACACTGAAACTCTTAGCGGCAGCCACACTGACACTCTTAGCGGCAGCCACACTGAAACTCCTAGCGGCAGCCACACTGAAACTCTTAGCAGCAGCCACACTGACACTCTTAGCGGCAGCCACACTGAAACTCTTAGCGACAGCCACACTGACACTCTTAGCGGCAGCCACACTGACACTCTTAGCGGCAGCCACACTGACATTCTTAGCGACAGCCACACTGACACTCTTAGCGGCAGCCACACTGACACTCTTAGCGGCAGCCACACTGACACTCTTAGCGGCAGCCACACTGAAACTCTTAGCGGCAGCCACACTGACACTCTTAGCGGCAGCCACACTGACACTCTTAGCGGCAGCCACACTGACACTCTTAGCGGCAGCCACACTGACACTCTTAGCGACAGCCACACTGACACTCTTAGCGGCAGCCACACTGACACTCTTAGCGGCAGCCACACTGACACTCTTAGCGGCAGCCACACTGACACTCTTAGCGGCAGCCACACTGGCATTCTTAGCGACAGCCACACTGGCATTCTTAGCGACAGCCACACTGGCATTCTTAGCGACAGCCACACTGACACTCTTAGCGACAGCCACACTGACATTCTTAGCGACAGCCACACTGAAACTCTTAGCGACAGCCACACTGACATTCTTAGCGACAGCCACACTGACATTCTTAGCGACAGCCACACTGGCATTCTTAGCGACAGCCACACTGGCATTCTTAGCGACAGCCACACTGACACTCTTAGCGACAGCCACACTGGCATTCTTAGCGACAGCCACACTGGCATTCTTAGCGACAGCCACACTGACACTCTTAGCGACAGCCACACTGGCATTCTTAGCGACAGCCACACTGGCATTCTTAGCGACAGCCACACTGACACTCTTAGCGACAGCCACACTGACATTCTTAGCGACAGCCACACTGGCATTCTTAGCGGCAGCCACACTGACACTCTTAGCGGCAGCCACACTGAAACTCTTAGCGGCAGCCACACTGACACTCTTAGCGGCAGCCACACTGAAACTCCTAGCGGCAGCCACACTGACACTCTTAGCGGCAGCCACACTGAAACTCCTAGCGGCAGCCACACTGACATTCTTAGCGGCAGCCACACTGAAACTCTTAGCGGCAGCCACACTGACACTCTTAGCGGCAGCCACACTGACACTCTTAGCGGCAGCCACACTGACACTCTTAGCGGCAGCCACACTGAAACTCCTA
Organism: Macrostomum cliftonense; assembly: GCA_950096795.1. Lineage (NCBI taxonomy): Eukaryota > Metazoa > Platyhelminthes > Macrostomidae > Macrostomum > Macrostomum cliftonense. The sequence goes on from CATNEM010000167.1 coordinate 973,051, forward strand.
GCGGCAGCCACACTGACACTCTTAGCGGCAGCCACACTGACACTCTTAGCGGCAGCCACACTGACACTCTTAGCGGCAGCCACACTGACACTCTTAGCGGCAGCCACACTGACACTCTTAGCGACAGCCACACTGACACTCTTAGCGGCAGCCACACTGACACTCTTAGCGGCAGCCACACTGACACTCTTAGCGGCAGCCACACTGACACTCTTAGCGGCAGCCACACTGAAACTCTTAGCGGCAGCCACACTGAAACTCTTAGCGGCAGCCACACTGACACTCTTAGCGGCAGCCACACTGAAATTCTTAGCGATTGCCACCCTGACACTCTTAGCGGCAGCCACACTGACACTCTTAGCGACAGCCACACTGACACTCTTAGCGGCAGCCACACTGACACTCTTAGCGGCAGCCACACTGACACTCTTAGCGGCAGCCACACTGACACTCTTAGCGGCAGCCACACTGACACTCTTAGCGGCAGCCACACTGACACTCTTAGCGGCAGCCACACTGAAACTCTTAGCGACAGCCACACTGACACTCTTAGCGGCAGCCACACTGAAACTCCTAGCGGCAGCCACACTGAAACTCTTAGCAGCAGCCACACTGACACTCTTAGCGGCAGCCACACTGACACTCTTAGCGGCAGCCACACTGACACTCTTAGCGGCAGCCACACTGAAACTCTTAGCGACAGCCACACTGACACTCTTAGCGGCAGCCACACTGACACTCTTAGCGGCAGCCACACTGACATTCTTAGCGACAGCCACACTGACACTCTTAGCGGCAGCCACACTGACACTCTTAGCGGCAGCCACACTGAAACTCTTAGCGGCAGCCACACTGAAACTCTTAGCGGCAGCCACACTGACACTCTTAGCGGCAGCCACACTGACACTCTTAGCGGCAGCCACACTGACACTCTTAGCGACAGCCACACTGACACTCTTAGCGGCAGCCACACTGACACTCTTAGCGGCAGCCACACTGACATTCTTAGCGACAGCCACACTGGCATTCTTAGCGACAGCCACACTGGCATTCTTAGCGACAGCCACACTGGCATTCTTAGCGACAGCCACACTGACATTCTTAGCGACAGCCACACTGACATTCTTAGCGACAGCCACACTGACACTCTTAGCGACAGCCACACTGGCATTCTTAGCGACAGCCACACTGGCATTCTTAGCGACAGCCACACTGGCATTCTTAGCGACAGCCACACTGACATTCTTAACGACAGCCACACTGGCATTCTTAGCGACAGCCACACTGACATTCTTAGCGACAGCCACACTGACACTCTTAGCGACAGCCACACTGACATTCTTAGCGACAGCCACACTGAAACTCTTAGCGACAGCCACACTGACACTCTTAGCGACAGCCACACTGGCATTCTTAGCGACAGCCACACTGACACTCTTAGCGACAGCCACACTGGCATTCTTAGCGGCAGCCACACTGACACTCTTAGCGGCAGCCACACTGACACTCTTAGCGGCAGCCACACTGACACTCTTAGCGGCAGCCACACTGACACTCTTAGCGACAGCCACACTGACACTCTTAGCGGCAGCCACACTGACACTCTTAGCGGCAGCCACACTGAAACTCCTAGCGGCAGCCACACTGACACTCTTAGCGGCAGCCACACTGAAACTCCTAGCGGCAGCCACACTGACATTCTTAGCGACAGCCACACTGGCATTCTTAGCGGCAGCCACACTGACATTCTTAGCGGCAGCCACACTGAAACTCTTAGCGGCAGCCACACTGACACTCTTAGCGGCAGCCACACTGAAACTCCTAGCGGCAGCCACACTGACACTCTTAGCGACAGCCACACTGACTCTCTTAGCGGCAGCCACACTGACACTCTTAGCGGCAGCCACACTGACACTCTTAGCGGCAGCCACACTGACACTCTTAGCGGCAGCCACACTGACACTCTTAGCGACAGCCACACTGACACTCTTAGCGGCAGCCACACTGACACTCTTAGCGGCAGCCACACTGACACTCTTAGCGGCAGCCACACTGAAACTCTTAGCGGCAGCCACACTGACACTCTTAGCGGCAGCCACACTGAAACTCCTAGCGGCAGCCACACTGAAACTCTTAGCAGCAGCCACACTGACACTCTTAGCGGCAGCCACACTGAAACTCTTAGCGACAGCCACACTGACACTCTTAGCGGCAGCCACACTGAAACTCCTAGCGGCAGCCACACTGAAACTCTTAGCAGCAGCCACACTGACACTCTTAGCGACAGCCACACTGACACTCTTAGCGGCAGCCACACTGACACTCTTAGCGGCAGCCACACTGACACTCTTAGCGGCAGCCACACTGAAACTCTTAGCGGCAGCCACACTGACACTCTTAGCGGCAGCCACACTGAAACTCCTAGCGGCAGCCACACTGAAACTCTTAGCAGCAGCCACACTGACACTCTTAGCGGCAGCCACACTGAAACTCTTAGCGACAGCCACACTGACACTCTTAGCGGCAGCCACACTGACACTCTTAGCGGCAGCCACACTGACATTCTTAGCGACAGCCACACTGACACTCTTAGCGGCAGCCACACTGACACTCTTAGCGGCAGCCACACTGACACTCTTAGCGGCAGCCACACTGAAACTCTTAGCGGCAGCCACACTGACACTCTTAGCGGCAGCCACACTGACACTCTTAGCGGCAGCCACACTGACACTCTTAGCGGCAGCCACACTGACACTCTTAGCGACAGCCACACTGACACTCTTAGCGGCAGCCACACTGACACTCTTAGCGGCAGCCACACTGACACTCTTAGCGGCAGCCACACTGACACTCTTAGCGGCAGCCACACTGGCATTCTTAGCGACAGCCACACTGGCATTCTTAGCGACAGCCACACTGGCATTCTTAGCGACAGCCACACTGACACTCTTAGCGACAGCCACACTGACATTCTTAGCGACAGCCACACTGAAACTCTTAGCGACAGCCACACTGACATTCTTAGCGACAGCCACACTGACATTCTTAGCGACAGCCACACTGGCATTCTTAGCGACAGCCACACTGGCATTCTTAGCGACAGCCACACTGACACTCTTAGCGACAGCCACACTGGCATTCTTAGCGACAGCCACACTGGCATTCTTAGCGACAGCCACACTGACACTCTTAGCGACAGCCACACTGGCATTCTTAGCGACAGCCACACTGGCATTCTTAGCGACAGCCACACTGACACTCTTAGCGACAGCCACACTGACATTCTTAGCGACAGCCACACTGGCATTCTTAGCGGCAGCCACACTGACACTCTTAGCGGCAGCCACACTGAAACTCTTAGCGGCAGCCACACTGACACTCTTAGCGGCAGCCACACTGAAACTCCTAGCGGCAGCCACACTGACACTCTTAGCGGCAGCCACACTGAAACTCCTAGCGGCAGCCACACTGACATTCTTAGCGGCAGCCACACTGAAACTCTTAGCGGCAGCCACACTGACACTCTTAGCGGCAGCCACACTGACACTCTTAGCGGCAGCCACACTGACACTCTTAGCGGCAGCCACACTGAAACTCCTAGCGGCAGCCACACTGACACTCTTAGCGGCAGCCACACTGACACTCTTAGCGGCAGCCACACTGACACTCTTAGCGGCAGCCACACTGACACTCTTAGCGGCAGCCACACTGACACTCTTAGCGACAGCCACACTGACACTCTTAGCGGCAGCCACACTGACACTCTTAGCGGCAGCCACACTGACACTCTTAGCGGCAGCCACACTGACACTCTTAGCGGCAGCCACACTGAAACTCTTAGCGGCAGCCACACTGAAACTCTTAGCGGCAGCCACACTGACACTCTTAGCGGCAGCCACACTGAAATTCTTAGCGATTGCCACCCTGACACTCTTAGCGGCAGCCACACTGACACTCTTAGCGACAGCCACACTGACACTCTTAGCGGCAGCCACACTGACACTCTTAGCGGCAGCCACACTGACACTCTTAGCGGCAGCCACACTGACACTCTTAGCGGCAGCCACACTGACACTCTTAGCGGCAGCCACACTGAAACTCTTAGCGACAGCCACACTGACACTCTTAGCGGCAGTCACACTGACACTCTTAGCGGCAGCCACACTGACACTCTTAGCGGCAGCCCCACTGACACTCTTAGCGGCAGCCACACTGACACTCTTAGCGGCAGCCACACTGACACTCTTAGCGGCAGCCACACTGAAACTCCTAGCGGCAGCCACACTGACACTCTTAGCGACAGCCACACTGACACTCTTAGCGGCAGCCACACTGACACTCTTAGCGGCAGCCACACTGACACTCTTAGCGGCAGCCACACTGACACTCTTAGCGGCAGCCACACTGAAACTCTTAGCGGCAGCCACACTGACACTCTTAGCGGCAGCCACACTGAAACTCTTAGCGGCAGCCACACTGACACTCTTAGCGGCAGCCACACTGAAACTCTTAGCGGCAGCCACACTGACACTCTTAGCGGCAGCCACACTGACACTCTTAGCGGCAGCCACACTGACACTCTTAGCGGCAGCCACACTGACACTCTTAGCGGCAGCCACACTGAAACTCTTAGCGGCAGCCACACTGAAACTCTTAGCGGCAGCCACACTGACACTCTTAGCGGCAGCCACACTGAAATTCTTAGCGACAGCCACACACATTCTTAGCGACAGCCACACTGGCATTCTTAGCGACAGCCACACTGACACTCTTAGCGGCAGCCACACTGGCATTCTTAGCGACAGCCACACTGGCATTCTTAGCGACAGCCACACTGGCATTCTTAGCGGCAGCCACACTGACACTCTTAGCGGCAGCCACACTGAAACTCTTAGCGGCAGCCACACTGACACTCCTAGCGGCAGCCACACTGACACTCTTAGCGGCAGCCACACTGACACTCTTAGCGGCAGCCACACTGACACTCTTAGCGGCAGCCACACTGACACTCTTAGCGGCAGCCACACTGACACTCTTAGCGACAGCCACACTGACACTCTTAGCGGCAGCCACACTGACACTCTTAGCGGCAGCCACACTGAAACTCCTAGCGGCAGCCACACTGACACTCTTAGCGGCAGCCACACTGAAACTCCTAGCGGCAGCCACACTGACATTCTTAGCGATAGCCACACTGGCATTCTTAGCGGCAGCCACACTGACATTCTTAGCGGCAGCCACACTGAAACTCTTAGCGGCAGCCACACTGACACTCTTAGCGGCAGCCACACTGAAACTCCTAGCGGCAGCCACACTGACACTCTTAGCGGCAGCCACACTGACTCTCTTAGCGGCAGCCACACTGACACTCTTAGCGGCAGCCACACTGACACTCTTAGCGGCAGCCACACTGACACTCTTAGCGGCAGCCACACTGACACTCTTAGCGACAGCCACACTGACACTCTTAGCGGCAGCCACACTGACACTCTTAGCGGCAGCCACACTGACACTCTTAGCGGCAGCCACACTGAAACTCTTAGCGGCAGCCACACTGACACTCTTAGCGGCAGCCACACTGAAACTCCTAGCGGCAGCCACACTGAAACTCTTAGCAGCAGCCACACTGACACTCTTAGCGGCAGCCACACTGAAACTCTTAGCGACAGCCACACTGACACTCTTAGCGGCAGCCACACTGACACTCTTAGCGGCAGCCACACTGACATTCTTAGCGACAGCCACACTGACACTCTTAGCGGCAGCCACACTGACACTCTTAGCGGCAGCCACACTGACACTCTTAGCGGCAGCCACACTGAAACTCTTAGCGGCAGCCACACTGACACTCTTAGCGGCAGCCACACTGACACTCTTAGCGGCAGCCACACTGACACTCTTAGCGGCAGCCACACTGACACTCTTAGCGACAGCCACACTGACACTCTTAGCGGCAGCCACACTGACACTCTTAGCGGCAGCCACACTGACACTCTTAGCGGCAGCCACACTGACACTCTTAGCGGCAGCCACACTGGCATTCTTAGCGACAGCCACACTGGCATTCTTAGCGACAGCCACACTGGCATTCTTAGCGACAGCCACACTGACACTCTTAGCGACAGCCACACTGACATTCTTAGCGACAGCCACACTGAAACTCTTAGCGACAGCCACACTGACATTCTTAGCGACAGCCACACTGACATTCTTAGCGACAGCCACACTGGCATTCTTAGCGACAGCCACACTGGCATTCTTAGCGACAGCCACACTGACACTCTTAGCGACAGCCACACTGGCATTCTTAGCGACAGCCACACTGGCATTCTTAGCGACAGCCACACTGACACTCTTAGCGACAGCCACACTGGCATTCTTAGCGACAGCCACACTGGCATTCTTAGCGACAGCCACACTGACACTCTTAGCGACAGCCACACTGACATTCTTAGCGACAGCCACACTGGCATTCTTAGCGGCAGCCACACTGACACTCTTAGCGGCAGCCACACTGAAACTCTTAGCGGCAGCCACACTGACACTCTTAGCGGCAGCCACACTGAAACTCCTAGCGGCAGCCACACTGACACTCTTAGCGGCAGCCACACTGAAACTCCTAGCGGCAGCCACACTGACATTCTTAGCGGCAGCCACACTGAAACTCTTAGCGGCAGCCACACTGACACTCTTAGCGGCAGCCACACTGACACTCTTAGCGGCAGCCACACTGACACTCTTAGCGGCAGCCACACTGAAACTCCTAGCGGCAGCCACACTGACACTCTTAGCGGCAGCCACACTGACACTCTTAGCGGCAGCCACACTGACACTCTTAGCGGCAGCCACACTGACACTCTTAGCGGCAGCCACACTGACACTCTTAGCGGCAGCCACACTGACACTCTTAGCGGCAGCCCCACTGACACTCTTAGCGGCAGCCACACTGACACTCTTAGCGGCAGCCACACTGAAACTCTTAGCGACAGCCACACTGACACTCTTAGCGGCAGCCACACTGACACTCTTAGCGACAGCCACACTGACACTCTTAGCGGCAGCCACACTGACACTCTTAGCGGCAGCCACACTGACACTCTTAGCGGCAGCCACACTGACACTCTTAGCGGCAGCCACACTGAAACTCTTAGCGGCAGCCACACTGACACTCTTAGCGGCAGCCACACTGAAACTCTTAGCGGCAGCCACACTGAAACTCTTAGCGGCAGCCACACTGACACTCTTAGCGGCAGCCACACTGACACTCTTAGCGGCAGCCACACTGACACTCTTAGCGGCAGCCACACTGAAACTCTTAGCGGCAGCCACACTGACACTCTTAGCGGCAGCCACACTGAAATTCTTAGCGACAGCCACACTGGCATTCTTAGCGACAGCCACACTGGCATTCTTAGCGACAGCCACACTGACACTCTTAGCGACAGCCACACTGGCATTCTTAGCGACAGCCACACTGGCATTCTTAGCGACAGCCACACTGACACTCTTAGCGACAGCCACACTGGCATTCTTAGCGACAGCCACACTGGCATTCTTAGCGACAGCCACACTGACACTCTTAGCGACAGCCACACTGGCATTCTTAGCGACAGCCACACTGGCATTCTTCGCGACAGCCACACTGACACTCTTAGCGACAGCCACACTGACATTCTTAGCGACAGCCACACTGGCATTCTTAGCGGCAGCCACACTGACACTCTTAGCGGCAGCCACACTGAAACTCTTAGCAGCAGCCACACTGACACTCCTAGCGGCAGCCACACTGACACTCTTAGCGGCAGCCACACTGACACTCTTAGCGGCAGCCACACTGACACTCTTAGCGGCAGCCACACTGACACTCTTAGCGGCAGCCACACTGACACTCTTAGCGACAGCCACACTGACACTCTTAGCGGCAGCCACACTGACACTCTTAGCGGCAGCCACACTGAAACTCCTAGCGGCAGCCACACTGACACTCTTAGCGGCAGCCACACTGAAACTCCTAGCGGCAGCCACACTGACATTCTTAGCGACAGCCACACTGGCATTCTTAGCGGCAGCCACACTGACATTCTTAGCGGCAGCCACACTGAAACTCTTAGCGGCAGCCACACTGACACTCTTAGCGGCAGCCACACTGAAACTCCTAGCGGCAGCCACACTGACACTCTTAGCGACAGCCACACTGACTCTCTTAGCGGCAGCCACACTGACACTCTTAGCGGCAGCCACACTGACACTCTTAGCGGCAGCCACACTGACACTCTTAGCGGCAGCCACACTGACACTCTTAGCGACAGCCACACTGACACTCTTAGCGGCAGCCACACTGACACTCTTAGCGGCAGCCACACTGACACTCTTAGCGGCAGCCACACTGAAACTCTTAGCGGCAGCCACACTGACACTCTTAGCGGCAGCCACACTGAAACTCCTAGCGGCAGCCACACTGAAACTCTTAGCAGCAGCCACACTGACACTCTTAGCGGCAGCCACACTGACACTCTTAGCGGCAGCCACACTGACACTCTTAGCGGCAGCCACACTGAAACTCTTAGCGACAGCCACACTGACACTCTTAGCGGCAGCCACACTGACACTCTTAGCGGCAGCCACACTGACATTCTTAGCGACAGCCACACTGACACTCTTAGCGGCAGCCACACTGACACTCTTAGCGGCAGCCACACTGACACTCTTAGCGGCAGCCACACTGAAACTCTTAGCGGCAGCCACACTGAAACTCTTAGCGGCAGCCACACTGACACTCTTAGCGGCAGCCACACTGACACTCTTAGCGGCAGCCACACTGACACTCTTAGCGACAGCCACACTGACACTCTTAGCGGCAGCCACACTGACACTCTTAGCGGCAGCCACACTGACACTCTTAGCGGCAGCCACACTGACACTCTTAGCGGCAGCCACACTGACACTCTTAGCGACAGCCACACTGACACTCTTAGCGGCAGCCACACTGACACTCTTAGCGGCAGCCACACTGAAACTCCTAGCGGCAGCCACACTGACACTCTTAGCGGCAGCCACACTGAAACTCCTAGCGGCAGCCACACTGACACTCTTAGCGGCAGCCACACTGGCATTCTTAGCGGCAGCCACACTGACATTCTTAGCGGCAGCCACACTGAAACTCTTAGCGGCAGCCACACTGACACTCTTAGCGGCAGCCACACTGACACTCTTAGCGGCAGCCACACTGAAACTCTTAGCGGCAGCCACACTGACACTCTTAGCGGCAGCCACACTGACACTCTTAGCGGCAGCCACACTGACACTCTTAGCGGCAGCCACACTGAAACTCTTAGCGGCAGCCACACTGAAACTCTTAGCGGCAGCCACACTGACACTCTTAGCGGCAGCCACACTGAAATTCTTAGCGACAGCCACACTGGCATTCTTAGCGACAGCCACACTGGCATTCTTAGCGACAGCCACACTGACACTCTTAGCGACAGCCACACTGGCATTCTTAGCGACAGCCACACTGGCATTCTTAGCGACAGCCACACTGACACTCTTAGCGACAGCCACACTGGCATTCTTAGCGACAGCCACACTGGCATTCTTAGCGACAGCCACACTGACACTCTTAGCGACAGCCACACTGGCATTCTTAGCGACAGCCACACTGACACTCTTAGCGACAGCCACACTGACATTCTTAGCGACAGCCACACTGGCATTCTTAGCGGCAGCCACACTGACACTCTTAGCGGCAGCCACACTGAAACTCTTAGCAGCAGCCACACTGACACTCCTAGCGGCAGCCACACTGACACTCTTAGCGGCAGCCACACTGACACTCTTAGCGGCAGCCACACTGACACTCTTAGCGGCAGCCACACTGACACTCTTAGCGGCAGCCACACTGACACTCTTAGCGACAGCCACACTGACACTCTTAGCGGCAGCCACACTGACACTCTTAGCGGCAGCCACACTGAAACTCCTAGCGGCAGCCACACTGACACTCTTAGCGGCAGCCACACTGAAACTCCTAGCGGCAGCCACACTGACATTCTTAGCGACAGCCACACTGGCATTCTTAGCGGCAGCCACACTGACATTCTTAGCGGCAGCCACACTGAAACTCTTAGCGGCAGCCACACTGACACTCTTAGCGGCAGCCACACTGAAACTCCTAGCGGCAGCCACACTGACACTCTTAGCGACAGCCACACTGACTCTCTTAGCGGCAGCCACACTGACACTCTTAGCGGCAGCCACACTGACACTCTTAGCGGCAGCCACACTGACACTCTTAGCGGCAGCCACACTGACACTCTTAGCGACAGCCACACTGACACTCTTAGCGGCAGCCACACTGACACTCTTAGCGGCAGCCACACTGACACTCTTAGCGGCAGCCACACTGAAACTCTTAGCGGCAGCCACACTGACACTCTTAGCGGCAGCCACACTGAAACTCCTAGCGGCAGCCACACTGAAACTCTTAGCAGCAGCCACACTGACACTCTTAGCGGCAGCCACACTGACACTCTTAGCGGCAGCCACACTGACACTCTTAGCGGCAGCCACACTGACACTCTTAGCGGCAGCCACACTGACACTCTTAGCGGCAGCCACACTGAAACTCTTAGCGGCAGCCACACTGACACTCTTAGCGGCAGCCACACTGAAACTCTTAGCGGCAGCCACACTGACACTCTTAGCGGCAGCCACACTGACACTCTTAGCGGCAGCCACACTGACACTCTTAGCGGCAGCCACACTGACACTCTTAGCGGCAGCCACACTGACACTCTTAGCGGCAGCCACACTGACACTCTTAGCGGCAGCCACACTGACACTCTTAGCGACAGCCACACTGGCATTCTTAGCGACAGCCACACTGGCATTCTTAGCGACAGCCACACTGACACTCTTAGCGACAGCCACACTGACATTCTTAGCGACAGCCACACTGGCATTCTTAGCGGCAGCCACACTGACACTCTTAGCGGCAGCCACACTGAAACTCTTAGCGGCAGCCACACTGACACTCTTAGCGGCAGCCACACTGAAACTCTTAGCGGCAGCCACACTGACACTCTTAGCGGCAGCCACACTGACACTCTTAGCGGCAGCCACACTGACACTCTTAGCGGCAGCCACACTGACACTCTTAGCGGCAGCCACACTGACACTCTTAGCGGCAGCCACACTGACACTCTTAGCGGCAGCCACACTGAAACTCTTAGCGGCAGCCACACTGAAACTCTTAGCGGCAGCCACACTGACACTCTTAGCGGCAGCCACACTGAAATTCTTAGCGACAGCCACACTGGCATTCTTAGCGACAGCCACACTGGCATTCTTAGCGACAGCCACACTGACACTCTTAGCGACAGCCACACTGGCATTCTTAGCGACAGCCACACTGGCATTCTTAGCGACAGCCACACTGACACTCTTAGCGACAGCCACACTGGCATTCTTAGCGACAGCCACACTGGCATTCTTAGCGACAGCCACACTGACACTCTTAGCGACAGCCACACTGGCATTCTTAGCGACAGCCACACTGACACTCTTAGCGACAGCCACACTGACATTCTTAGCGACAGCCACACTGGCATTCTTAGCGGCAGCCACACTGACACTCTTAGCGGCAGCCACACTGAAACTCTTAGCAGCAGCCACACTGACACTCCTAGCGGCAGCCACACTGACACTCTTAGCGGCAGCCACACTGACACTCTTAGCGGCAGCCACACTGACACTCTTAGCGGCAGCCACACTGACACTCTTAGCGGCAGCCACACTGACACTCTTAGCGACAGCCACACTGACACTCTTAGCGGCAGCCACACTGACACTCTTAGCGGCAGCCACACTGAAACTCCTAGCGGCAGCCACACTGACACTCTTAGCGGCAGCCACACTGAAACTCCTAGCGGCAGCCACACTGACATTCTTAGCGACAGCCACACTGGCATTCTTAGCGGCAGCCACACTGACACTCTTAGCGGCAGCCACACTGAAACTCTTAGCGGCAGCCACACTGACACTCTTAGCGGCAGCCACACTGAAACTCCTAGCGGCAGCCACACTGACACTCTTAGCGACAGCCACACTGACTCTCTTAGCGGCAGCCACACTGACACTCTTAGCGGCAGCCACACTGACACTCTTAGCGGCAGCCACACTGACACTCTTAGCGGCAGCCACACTGACACTCTTAGCGACAGCCACACTGACACTCTTAGCGGCAGCCACACTGACACTCTTAGCGGCAGCCACACTGACACTCTTAGCGGCAGGCCACACTGAAACTCTTAGCGGCAGCCACACTGACACTCTTAGCGGCAGCCACACTGAAACTCCTAGCGGCAGCCACACTGAAACTCTTAGCAGCAGCCACACTGACACTCTTAGCGGCAGCCACACTGACACTCTTAGCGGCAGCCACACTGACACTCTTAGCGGCAGCCACACTGAAACTCTTAGCGACAGCCACACTGACACTCTTAGCGGCAGCCACACTGACACTCTTAGCGGCAGCCACACTGACATTCTTAGCGACAGCCACACTGACACTCTTAGCGGCAGCCACACTGACACTCTTAGCGGCAGCCACACTGACACTCTTAGCGGCAGCCACACTGAAACTCTTAGCGGCAGCCACACTGAAACTCTTAGCGGCAGCCACACTGACACTCTTAGCGGCAGCCACACTGACACTCTTAGCGGCAGCCACACTGACACTCTTAGCGGCAGCCACACTGAAACTCTTAGCGGCAGCCACACTGACACTCTTAGCGGCAGCCACACTGAAACTCCTAGCGGCAGCCACACTGAAACTCTTAGCAGCAGCCACACTGACACTCTTAGCGGCAGCCACACTGACACTCTTAGCGGCAGCCACACTGACACTCTTAGCGGCAGCCACACTGAAACTCTTAGCGACAGCCACACTGACACTCTTAGCGGCAGCCACACTGACACTCTTAGCGGCAGCCACACTGACACTCTTAGCGACAGCCACACTGACACTCTTAGCGGCAGCCACACTGACACTCTTAGCGGCAGCCACACTGACACTCTTAGCGGCAGCCACACTGAAACTCTTAGCGGCAGCCACACTGAAACTCTTAGCGTCAGCCACACTGACACTCTTAGCGGCAGCCACACTGACACTCTTAGCGGCAGCCACACTGACACTCTTAGCGACAGCCACACTGACACTCTTAGCGGCAGCCACACTGACACTCTTAGCGGCAGCCACACTGACACTCTTAGCGGCAGCCACACTGACACTCTTAGCGACAGCCACACTGACACTCTTAGCGGCAGCCACACTGACACTCTTAGCGGCAGCCACACTGAAACTCCTAGCGGCAGCCACACTGACACTCTTAGCGGCAGCCACACTGAAACTCCTAGCGGCAGCCACACTGACATTCTTAGCGACAGCCACACTGGCATTCTTAGCGACAGCCACACTGGCATTCTTAGCGACAGCCACACTGGCATTCTTAGCGACAGCCACACTGACACTCTTAGCGACAGCCACACTGGCATTCTTAGCGACAGCCACACTGGCATTCTTAGCGACAGCCACACTGACACTCTTAGCGACAGCCACACTGGCATTCTTAGCGACAGCCACACTGGCATTCTTAGCGACAGCCACACTGACACTCTTAGCGACAGCCACACTGACATTCTTAGCGACAGCCACACTGGCATTCTTAGCGGCAGCCACACTGACACTCTTAGCAGCAGCCACACTGAAACTCTTAGCGACAGCCACACTGACACTCTTAGCGGCAGCCACACTGACACTCTTAGCGGCAGCCACACTGACACTCTTAGCGGCAGCCACACTGACACTCTTAGCGGCAGCCACACTGAAACTCCTAGCGGCAGCCACACTGAAACTCTTAGCGGCAGCCACACTGACACTCTTAGCGGCAGCCACACTGAAACTCCTAGCGGCAGCCACACTGAAACTCTTAGCAGCAGCCACACTGACACTCTTAGCGGCAGCCACACTGACACTCTTAGCGGCAGCCACACTGACACTCTTAGCGGCAGCCACACTGAAACTCTTAGCGACAGCCACACTGACACTCTTAGCGGCAGCCACACTGACACTCTTAGCGGCAGCCACACTGACATTCTTAGCGACAGCCACACTGACACTCTTAGCGGCAGCCACACTGACACTCTTAGCGGCAGCCACACTGACACTCTTAGCGGCAGCCACACTGAAACTCTTAGCGGCAGCCACACTGAAACTCTTAGCGGCAGCCACACTGACACTCTTAGCGGCAGCCACACTGACACTCTTAGCGGCAGCCACACTGACACTCTTAGCGGCAGCCACACTGAAACTCTTAGCGGCAGCCACACTGACACTCTTAGCGGCAGCCACACTGACACTCTTAGCGGCAGCCACACTGACACTCTTAGCGGCAGCCACACTGACACTCTTAGCGACAGCCACACTGACACTCTTAGCGGCAGCCACACTGACACTCTTAGCGGCAGCCACACTGAAACTCCTAGCGGCAGCCACACTGACACTCTTAGCGGCAGCCACACTGAAACTCCTAGCGGCAGCCACACTGACATTCTTAGCGACAGCCACACTGGCATTCTTAGCGGCAGCCACACTGACATTCTTAGCGGCAGCCACACTGAAACTCTTAGCGGCAGCCACACTGACACTCTTAGCGGCAGCCACACTGAAACTCCTAGCGGCAGCCACACTGACACTCTTAGCGACAGCCACACTGACTCTCTTAGCGGCAGCCACACTGACACTCTTAGCGGCAGCCACACTGACACTCTTAGCGGCAGCCACACTGACACTCTTAGCGGCAGCCACACTGACACTCTTAGCGGCAGCCACACTGACACTCTTAGCGGCAGCCACACTGACACTCTTAGCGGCAGCCACACTGACACTCTTAGCGGCAGCCACACTGAAACTCTTAGCGGCAGCCACACTGACACTCTTAGCGGCAGCCACACTGAAACTCCTAGCGGCAGCCACACTGAAACTCTTAGCAGCAGCCACACTGACACTCTTAGCGGCAGCCACACTGACACTCTTAGCGGCAGCCACACTGACACTCTTAGCGGCAGCCACACTGAAACTCTTAGCGACAGCCACACTGACACTCTTAGCGGCAGCCACACTGACACTCTTAGCGGCAGCCACACTGACACTCTTAGCGACAGCCACACTGACACTCTTAGCGGCAGCCACACTGACACTCTTAGCGGCAGCCACACTGACACTCTTAGCGGCAGCCACACTGAAACTCTTAGCGGCAGCCACACTGAAACTCTTAGCGTCAGCCACACTGACACTCTTAGCGGCAGCCACACTGACACTCTTAGCGGCAGCCACACTGACACTCTTAGCGACAGCCACACTGACACTCTTAGCGGCAGCCACACTGACACTCTTAGCGGCAGCCACACTGACACTCTTAGCGGCAGCCACACTGACACTCTTAGCGGCAGCCACACTGGCATTCTTAGCGACAGCCACACTGGCATTCTTAGCGACAGCCACACTGACACTCTTAGCGGACAGCCACACTGAACATTCTTAGCGACAGCCACACTGACACTCTTAGCGACAGCCACACTGACATTCTTAGCGACAGCCACACTGACACTTCTTAGCGACAGCCACACTGGCATTCTTAGCGACAGCCACACTGACACTCTTAGCGACAGCCACACTGACACTCTTAGCGACAGCCACACTGACACTCTTAGCGACAGCCACACTGGCATTCTTAGCGGACAGCCACACTGACACTCTTAGCGACAGCCACACTGACATCTCTTAGCGGCAGCCACACTGGACACTCTTAGCGGCAGCCACACTGACACTCTTAGCGGCAGCCACACTGACACTCTTAGCGGCAGCCACACTGACACTCTTAGCGGCAGCCACACTGACACTCTTAGCGGCAGCCACACTGACACTCTTAGCGGCAGCCACACTGACACTCTTAGCGGCAGCCACACTGAAACTCTTAGCGGCAGCCACACTGACACTCTTAGCGGCAGCCACACTGACACTCTTAGCGGCAGCCACACTGACACTCTTAGCGGCAGCCACACTGACACTCTTAGCGGCAGCCACACTGACACTCTTAGCGGCAGCCACACTGACACTCTTAGCGGCAGCCACACTGACACTCTTAGCGGCAGCCACACTGACACTCTTAGCGGCAGCCACACTGACACTCTTAGCGGCAGCCACACTGACACTCTTAGCGGCAGCCACACTGACACTCTTAGCGGCAGCCACACTGACACTCTTAGCGGCAGCCACACTGACACTCTTAGCGGCAGCCACACTGACACTCTTAGCGGCAGCCACACTGACACTCTTAGCGGCAGCCACACTGACACTCTTAGCGGCAGCCACACTGACACTCTTAGCGGCAGCCACACTGACACTCTTAGCGGCAGCCACACTGACACTCTTAGCGGCAGCCACACTGACACTCTTAGCGGCAGCCACACTGACACTCTTAGCGGCAGCCACACTGACACTCTTAGCGGCAGCCACACTGACACTCTTAGCGGCAGCCACACTGACACTCTTAGCGGCAGCCACACTGACACTCTTAGCGGCAGCCACACTGACACTCTTAGCGGCAGCCACACTGACACTCTTAGCGGCAGCCACACTGACACTCTTAGCGGCAGCCACACTGACACTCTTAGCGGCAGCCACACTGACACTCTTAGCGGCAGCCACACTGACACTCTTAGCGGCAGCCACACTGACACTCTTAGCGGCAGCCACACTGACACTCTTAGCGGCAGCCACACTGACACTCTTAGCGGCAGCCACACTGACACTCTTAGCGGCAGCCACACTGACACTCTTAGCGGCAGCCACACTGACACTCTTAGCGGCAGCCACACTGACACTCTTAGCGGCAGCCACACTGACACTCTTAGCGGCAGCCACACTGACACTCTTAGCGGCAGCCACACTGACACTCTTAGCGGCAGCCACACTGACACTCTTAGCGGCAGCCACACTGACACTCTTAGCGGCAGCCACACTGACACTCTTAGCGGCAGCCACACTGACACTCTTAGCGGCAGCCACACTGACACTCTTAGCGGCAGCCACACTGACACTCTTAGCGGCAGCCACACTGACATTCTTAGCGGCAGCCACACTGACACTCTTAGCGACAGCCACACTGACACTTCTTAGCGACAGCCACACTGACACTCTTAGCGGACAGCCACACTGACACTCTTAGCGGCAGCCACACTGACATTCTTAGCGACAGCCACACTGACACTTCTTAGCGACAGCCACACTGACACTCTTAGCGACAGCCACACTGACACTTCTTAGCGACAGCCACACTGGACACTCTTAGCGGCAGCCACACTGACACTCTTAGCGGCAGCCACACTGACACTCTTAGCGGCAGCCACACTGACACTCTTAGCGGCAGCCACACTGACACTCTTAGCGGCAGCCACACTGACACTCTTAGCGGCAGCCACACTGACACTCTTAGCGGCAGCCACACTGACACTCTTAGCGGCAGCCACACTGACACTCTTAGCGGCAGCCACACTGACACTCTTAGCGGCAGCCACACTGACACTCTTAGCGGCAGCCACACTGACACTCTTAGCGGCAGCCACACTGACACTCTTAGCGGCAGCCACACTGACACTCTTAGCGGCAGCCACACTGACACTCTTAGCGGCAGCCACACTGACACTCTTAGCGGCAGCCACACTGACACTCTTAGCGGCAGCCACACTGACACTCTTAGCGGCAGCCACACTGACACTCTTAGCGGCAGCCACACTGACACTCTTAGCGGCAGCCACACTGACACTCTTAGCGGCAGCCACACTGACACTCTTAGCGGCAGCCACACTGACACTCTTAGCGGCAGCCACACTGACACTCTTAGCGGCAGCCACACTGACACTCTTAGCGGCAGCCACACTGACACTCTTAGCGGCAGCCACACTGACACTCTTAGCGGCAGCCACACTGACACTCTTAGCGGCAGCCACACTGACACTCTTAGCGGCAGCCACACTGACACTCTTAGCGGCAGCCACACTGACACTCTTAGCGGCAGCCACACTGACACTCTTAGCGGCAGCCACACTGACACTCTTAGCGGCAGCCACACTGACACTCTTAGCGGCAGCCACACTGACACTCTTAGCGGCAGCCACACTGACACTCTTAGCGGCAGCCACACTGACACTCTTAGCGGCAGCCACACTGACACTCTTAGCGGCAGCCACACTGACACTCTTAGCGGCAGCCACACTGACACTCTTAGCGGCAGCCACACTGACACTCTTAGCGGCAGCCACACTGACACTCTTAGCGGCAGCCACACTGACACTCTTAGCGGCAGCCACACTGAAACTCTTAGCGGCAGCCACACTGACACTCTTAGCGGCAGCCACACTGACACTCTTAGCGGCAGCCACACTGACACTCTTAGCGGCAGCCACACTGACACTCTTAGCGGCAGCCACACTGACACTCTTAGCGGCAGCCACACTGACACTCTTAGCGGCAGCCACACTGACACTCTTAGCGGCAGCCACACTGACACTCTTAGCGGCAGCCACACTGACACTCTTAGCGGCAGCCACACTGACACTCTTAGCGGCAGCCACACTGACACTCTTAGCGGCAGCCACACTGAAACTCTTAGCGGCAGCCACACTGACACTCTTAGCGGCAGCCACACTGACACTCTTAGCGGCAGCCACACTGACACTCTTAGCGGCAGCCACACTGACACTCTTAGCGGCAGCCACACTGACACTCTTAGCGGCAGCCACACTGACACTCTTAGCGGCAGCCACACTGACACTCTTAGCGGCAGCCACACTGACACTCTTAGCGGCAGCCACACTGACACTCTTAGCGGCAGCCACACTGACACTCTTAGCGGCAGCCACACTGACACTCTTAGCGGCAGCCACACTGACACTCTTAGCGGCAGCCACACTGACACTCTTAGCGGCAGCCACACTGACACTCTTAGCGGCAGCCACACTGACACTCTTAGCGGCAGCCACACTGACACTCTTAGCGGCAGCCACACTGACACTCTTAGCGGCAGCCACACTGACACTCTTAGCGGCAGCCACACTGACACTCTTAGCGGCAGCCACACTGACACTCTTAGCGGACAGCCACACTGGCATTCTTAGCGACAGCCACACTGACACTTCTTAGCGACAGCCACACTGACATTCTTAGCGACAGCCACACTGACACTCTTAGCGACAGCCACACTGACATTCTTAGCGACAGCCACACTGACATTCTTAGCGACAGCCACACTGGACATTCTTAGCGACAGCCACACTGACATTCTTAGCGACAGCCACACTGACACTCTTAGCGACAGCCACACTGGCATTCTTAGCGACAGCCACACTGACACTTCTTAGCGACAGCCACACTGACACTCTTAGCGACAGCCACACTGGCATTCTTAGCGACAGCCACACTGACACTCTTAGCGACAGCCACACTGACACTCTTAGCGACAGCCACACTGACATTCTTAGCGACAGCCACACTGACATTCTTAGCGGCAGCCACACTGACACTCTTAGCGAGCAGCCACACTGACACTCTTAGCGGCAGCCACACTGACACTCTTAGCGGCAGCCACACTGAAACTCTTAGCGGCAGCCACACTGACACTCTTAGCGGCAGCCACACTGAAACTCCTAGCGGCAGCCACACTGACACTCTTAGCGGCAGCCACACTGACATCTCTTAGCGGCAGCCACACTGACATTCTTAGCGGCAGCCACACTGACACTTCTTAGCGGCAGCCACACTGACACTCTTAGCGGCAGCCACACTGAAACTCTTAGCGGCAGCCACACTGACACTCTTAGCGGCAGCCACACTGACACTCTTAGCGGCAGCCACACTGACACTCTTAGCGGCAGCCACACTGACACTCTTAGCGGCAGCCACACTGACACTCTTAGCGGCAGCCACACTGACACTCTTAGCGGCAGCCACACTGACACTCTTAGCGGCAGCCACACTGACACTCTTAGCGGCAGCCACACTGACACTCTTAGCGGCAGCCACACTGACACTCTTAGCGGCAGCCACACTGACACTCTTAGCGGCAGCCACACTGACACTCTTAGCGGCAGCCACACTGACACTCTTAGCGGCAGCCACACTGACACTCTTAGCGGCAGCCACACTGACACTCTTAGCGGCAGCCACACTGACACTCTTAGCGGCAGCCACACTGACACTCTTAGCGGCAGCCACACTGACACTCTTAGCGGCAGCCACACTGACACTCTTAGCGGCAGCCACACTGACACTCTTAGCGGCAGCCACACTGACACTCTTAGCGGCAGCCACACTGACACTCTTAGCGGCAGCCACACTGACACTCTTAGCGGCAGCCACACTGACACTCTTAGCGGCAGCCACACTGACACTCTTAGCGGCAGCCACACTGACACTCTTAGCGGCAGCCACACTGACACTCTTAGCGGCAGCCACACTGACACTCTTAGCGACAGCCACACTGACACTCTTAGCGGCAGCCACACTGACACTCTTAGCGGCAGCCACACTGACACTCTTAGCGGCAGCCACACTGACACTCTTAGCGGCAGCCACACTGACACTCTTAGCGGCAGCCACAC
The DNA here is from genome assembly GCA_950096795.1 of Macrostomum cliftonense. Classification (NCBI taxonomy): domain Eukaryota; kingdom Metazoa; phylum Platyhelminthes; family Macrostomidae; genus Macrostomum; species Macrostomum cliftonense. The sequence goes on from CATNEM010000167.1 coordinate 993,769, forward strand.
TGACACTCTTAGCGGCAGCCACACTGACACTCTTAGCGGCAGCCACACTGACACTCTTAGCGGCAGCCACACTGACACTCTTAGCGGCAGCCACACTGACACTCTTAGCGGCAGCCACACTGACACTCTTAGCGGCAGCCACACTGACACTCTTAGCGGCAGCCACACTGACACTCTTAGCGGCAGCCACACTGACACTCTTAGCGGCAGCCACACTGACACTCTTAGCGGCAGCCACACTGACACTCTTAGCGGCAGCCACACTGACACTCTTAGCGGCAGCCACACTGACACTCTTAGCGGCAGCCACACTGACACTCTTAGCGGCAGCCACACTGACACTCTTAGCGGCAGCCACACTGACACTCTTAGCGGCAGCCACACTGACACTCTTAGCGGCAGCCACACTGACACTCTTAGCGGCAGCCACACTGACACTCTTAGCGGCAGCCACACTGACACTCTTAGCGGCAGCCACACTGACACTCTTAGCGGCAGCCACACTGACACTCTTAGCGGCAGCCACACTGACACTCTTAGCGGCAGCCACACTGACACTCTTAGCGGCAGCCACACTGACACTCTTAGCGGCAGCCACACTGACACTCTTAGCGGCAGCCACACTGACACTCTTAGCGGCAGCCACACTGACACTCTTAGCGGCAGCCACACTGACACTCTTAGCGGCAGCCACACTGACACTCTTAGCGGCAGCCACACTGACACTCTTAGCGGCAGCCACACTGACACTCTTAGCGGCAGCCACACTGAAACTCTTAGCGGCAGCCACACTGACACTCTTAGCGGACAGCCACACTGACACTCTTAGCGGCAGCCACACTGACACTCTTAGCGGCAGCCACACTGACACTCTTAGCGGCAGCCACACTGACACTCTTAGCGGCAGCCACACTGACACTCTTAGCGGCAGCCACACTGACACTCTTAGCGGCAGCCACACTGAAACTCTTAGCGGCAGCCACACTGACACTCTTAGCGGCAGCCACACTGACACTCTTAGCGGCAGCCACACTGACACTCTTAGCGGCAGCCACACTGACACTCTTAGCGGCAGCCACACTGACACTCTTAGCGGACAGCCACACTGACACTCTTAGCGGCAGCCACACTGACACTCTTAGCGGCAGCCACACTGACACTCTTAGCGGACAGCCACACTGACACTCTTAGCGGCAGCCACACTGACACTCTTAGCGGCAGCCACACTGACACTCTTAGCGGCAGCCACACTGAAACTCTTAGCGGCAGCCACACTGACACTCTTAGCGGCAGCCACACTGACACTCTTAGCGGCAGCCACACTGACACTCTTAGCGGCAGCCACACTGACACTCTTAGCGGCAGCCACACTGAAACTCTTAGCGGCAGCCACACTGACACTCTTAGCGGCAGCCACACTGACACTCTTAGCGGCAGCCACACTGACACTCTTAGCGGCAGCCACACTGACACTCTTAGCGGCAGCCACACTGACACTCTTAGCGGCAGCCACACTGACACTCTTAGCGACAGCCACACTGACACTCTTAGCGGCAGCCACACTGACACTCTTAGCGGCAGCCACACTGAAACTCTTAGCGGCAGCCACACTGAAACTCTTAGCGGCAGCCACACTGACACTCTTAGCGGCAGCCACACTGAAATTCTTAGCGATTGCCACACTGACACTCTTAGCGACAGCCACACTGACACTCTTAGCGGCAGCCACACTGACACTCTTAGCGGCAGCCACACTGACACTCTTAGCGGCAGCCACACTGACACTCTTAGCGGCAGCCACACTGACACTCTTAGCGGCAGCCACACTGACACTCTTAGCGGCAGCCACACTGAAACTCTTAGCGGCAGCCACACTGACACTCTTAGCGGCAGCCACACTGACACTCTTAGCGGCAGCCACACTGACACTCTTAGCGGCAGCCACACTGACACTCTTAGCGGCAGCCACACTGACACTCTTAGCGGCAGCCACACTGACACTCTTAGCGGCAGCCACACTGACACTCTTAGCGACAGCCACACTGAAACTCTTAGCGGCAGCCACACTGACACTCTTAGCGGCAGCCACACTGACACTCTTAGCGGCAGCCACACTGACACTCTTAGCGGCAGCCACACTGACACTCTTAGCGGCAGCCACACTGAAACTCTTAGCGGCAGCCACACTGACACTCTTAGGGACACCCACACTGACACTCTTAGCGGCAGCCACACTGACACTCTTAGCGGCAGCCACACTGACACTCTTAGCGGCAGCCACACTGACACTCTTAGCGGCAGCCACACTGAAACTCTTAGCGGCAGCCACACTGACACTCTTAGCGGCAGCCACACTGAAACTCCTAGCGGCAGCCACACTGAAACTCTTAGCAGCAGCCACACTGACACTCTTAGCGGCAGCCACACTGACACTCTTAGCGGCAGCCACACTGACACTCTTAGCGGCAGCCACACTGAAACTCTTAGCGACAGCCACACTGACACTCTTAGCGGCACCCACACTGACACTCTTAGCGGCAGCCACACTGACATTCTTAGCGACAGCCACACTGACACTCTTAGCGGCAGCCACACTGACACTCTTAGCGGCAGCCACACTGACACTCTTAGCGGCAGCCACACTGAAACTCTTAGCGGCAGCCACACTGAAACTCTTAGCGGCAGCCACACTGACACTCTTAGCGGCAGCCACACTGACACTCTTAGCGGCAGCCACACTGACACTCTTAGCGACAGCCACACTGACACTCTTAGCGGCAGCCACACTGACACTCTTAGCGGCAGCCACACTGACACTCTTAGCGGCAGCCACACTGAAACTCTTAGCGGCAGCCACACTGACACTCTTAGCGACAGCCACACTGACACTCTTAGCGGCAGCCACACTGACACTCTTAGCGACAGCCACACTGACACTCTTAGCGGCAGCCACACTGACACTCTTAGCGGCAGCCACACTGAAACTCCTAGCGGCAGCCACACTGACATTCTTAGCGACAGCCACACTGGCATTCTTAGCGGCAGCCACACTGACATTCTTAGCGGCAGCCACACTGAAACTCTTAGCGGCAGCCACACTGACACTCTTAGCGGCAGCCACACTGAAACTCCTAGCGGCAGCCACACTGACACTCTTAGCGACAGCCACACTGACTCTCTTAGCGGCAGCCACACTGACACTCTTAGCGGCAGCCACACTGACACTCTTAGCGGCAGCCACACTGACACTCTTAGCGACAGCCACACTGACACTCTTAGCGGCAGCCACACTGACACTCTTAGCGGCAGCCACACTGACATTCTTAGCGACAGCCACACTGACACTCTTAGCGGCAGCCACACTGACACTCTTAGCGGCAGCCACACTGACACTCTTAGCGGCAGCCACACTGAAACTCTTAGCGGCAGCCACACTGAAACTCTTAGCGTCAGCCACACTGACACTCTTAGCGGCAGCCACACTGACACTCTTAGCGGCAGCCACACTGACACTCTTAGCGACAGCCACACTGACACTCTTAGCGGCAGCCACACTGACACTCTTAGCGGCAGCCACACTGACACTCTTAGCGGCAGCCACACTGACACTCTTAGCGGCAGCCACACTGGCATTCTTAGCGACAGCCACACTGGCATTCTTAGCGACAGCCACACTGGCATTCTTAGCGACAGCCACACTGACACTCTTAGCGACAGCCACACTGACATTCTTAGCGACAGCCACACTGAAACTCTTAGCGACAGCCACACTGACATTCTTAGCGACAGCCACACTGACATTCTTAGCGACAGCCACACTGGCATTCTTAGCGACAGCCACACTGGCATTCTTAGCGACAGCCACACTGACACTCTTAGCGACAGCCACACTGGCATTCTTAGCGACAGCCACACTGGCATTCTTAGCGACAGCCACACTGACACTCTTAGCGACAGCCACACTGGCATTCTTAGCGACAGCCACACTGGCATTCTTAGCGACAGCCACACTGACACTCTTAGCGACAGCCACACTGACATTCTTAGCGACAGCCACACTGGCATTCTTAGCGGCAGCCACACTGACACTCTTAGCGGCAGCCACACTGAAACTCTTAGCGGCAGCCACACTGACACTCTTAGCGGCAGCCACACTGAAACTCCTAGCGGCAGCCACACTGACACTCTTAGCGGCAGCCACACTGAAACTCCTAGCGGCAGCCACACTGACATTCTTAGCGACAGCCACACTGGCATTCTTAGCGGCAGCCACACTGACATTCTTAGCGGCAGCCACACTGAAACTCTTAGCGGCAGCCACACTGACACTCTTAGCGGCAGCCACACTGAAACTCCTAGCGGCAGCCACACTGACACTCTTAGCGGCAGCCACACTGACACTCTTAGCGGCAGCCACACTGACACTCTTAGCGGCAGCCACACTGACACTCTTAGCGGCAGCCACACTGACACTCTTAGCGACAGCCACACTGACACTCTTAGCGGCAGCCACACTGACACTCTTAGCGGCAGCCACACTGAAACTCTTAGCGACAGCCACACTGACACTCTTAGCGGCAGCCACACTGACACTCTTAGCGACAGCCACACTGACACTCTTAGCGGCAGCCACACTGACACTCTTAGCGGCAGCCACACTGACACTCTTAGCGGCAGCCACACTGACACTCTTAGCGGCAGCCACACTGAAACTCTTAGCGGCAGCCACACTGACACTCTTAGCGGCAGCCACACTGACACTCTTAGCGGCAGCCACACTGACACTCTTAGCGGCAGCCACACTGACACTCTTAGCGACAGCCACACTGACACTCTTAGCGGCAGCCACACTGACACTCTTAGCGACAGCCACACTGACACTCTTAGCGGCAGCCACACTGACACTCTTAGCGGCAGCCACACTGACACTCTTAGCGGCAGCCACACTGACACTCTTAGCGGCAGCCACACTGACACTCTTAGCGGCAGCCACACTGACACTCTTAGCGGCAGCCACACTGAAACTCTTAGCGACAGCCACACTGACACTCTTAGCGGCAGCCACACTGACACTCTTAGCGACAGCCACACTGACACTCTTAGCGGCAGCCACACTGACACTCTTAGCGGCAGCCACACTGACACTCTTAGCGGCAGCCACACTGACACTCTTAGCGGCAGCCACACTGAAACTCTTAGCGGCAGCCACACTGACACTCTTAGCGGCAGCCACACTGAAACTCTTAGCGGCAGCCACACTGACACTCTTAGCGGCAGCCACACTGACACTCTTAGCGGCAGCCACACTGACACTCTTAGCGGCAGCCACACTGACACTCTTAGCGGCAGCCACACTGACACTCTTAGCGGCAGCCACACTGACACTCTTAGCGGCAGCCACACTGACACTCTTAGCGGCAGCCACACTGACACTCTTAGCGGCAGCCACACTGACACTCTTAGCGGCAGCCACACTGAAACTCTTAGCGGCAGCCACACTGACACTCTTAGCGGCAGCCACACTGACACTCTTAGCGGCAGCCACACTGACACTCTTAGCGGCAGCCACACTGACACTCTTAGCGGCAGCCACACTGACACTCTTAGCGGCAGCCACACTGACACTCTTAGCGGCAGCCACACTGACACTCTTAGCGACAGCCACACTGACACTCTTAGCGGCAGCCACACTGACACTCTTAGCGGCAGCCACACTGAAACTCTTAGCGGCAGCCACACTGAAACTCTTAGCGGCAGCCACACTGACACTCTTAGCGGCAGCCACACTGACACTCTTAGCGGCAGCCACACTGACACTCTTAGCGGCAGCCACACTGAAACTCTTAGCGGCAGCCACACTGACACTCTTAGCGACAGCCACACTGACACTCTTAGCGGCAGCCACACTGACACTCTTAGCGGCAGCCACACTGAAACTCTTAGCGGCAGCCACACTGACACTCTTAGCGGCAGCCACACTGACACTCTTAGCGACAGCCACACTGACACTCTTAGGGACAGCCACACTGACACTCTTAGCGGCAGCCACACTGACACTCTTAGCGGCAGCCACACTGAAACTCTTAGCGGCAGCCACACTGACACTCTTAGCGGCAGCCACACTGACACTCTTAGCGGCAGCCACACTGACACTCTTAGCGACAGCCACACTGACACTCTTAGCGGCAGCCACACTGACACTCTTAGCGGCAGCCACACTGACACTCTTAGCGGCAGCCACACTGACACTCTTAGCGGCAGCCACACTGAAACTCTTAGCGACAGCCACACTGACACTCTTAGCGGCAGCCACACTGACACTCTTAGCGGCAGCCACACTGACATTCTTAGCGACAGCCACACTGACACTCTTAGCGGCAGCCACACTGACACTCTTAGCGGCAGCCACACTGACACTCTTAGCGGCAGCCACACTGACACTCTTAGCGGCAGCCACACTGACACTCTTAGCGACAGCCACACTGACACTCTTAGCGGCAGCCACACTGACACTCTTAGCGGCAGCCACACTGAAACTCCTAGCGACAGCCACACTGACACTCTTAGCGGCAGCCACACTGACACTCTTAGCGGCAGCCACACTGAAACTCTTAGCGGCAGCCACACTGACACTCTTAGCGGCAGCCACACTGACACTCTTAGCGACAGCCACACTGACACTCTTAGCGGCAGCCACACTGACACTCTTAGCGGCAGCCACACTGAAACTCCTAGCGGCAGCCACACTGACACTCTTAGCGGCAGCCACACTGAAACTCCTAGCGGCAGCCACACTGACATTCTTAGCGACAGCCACACTGGCATTCTTAGCGGCAGCCACACTGACATTCTTAGCGGCAGCCACACTGAAACTCTTAGCGGCAGCCACACTGACACTCTTAGCGGCAGCCACACTGAAACTCTTAGCGGCAGCCACACTGACACTCTTAGCGGCAGCAACACTGACACTCTTAGCGGCAGCCACACTGACACTCTTAGCGGCAGCCACACTGAAACTCTTAGCGGCAGCCACACTGACACTCTTAGCGGCAGCCACACTGACACTCTTAGCGGCAGCCACACTGACACTCTTAGCGGCAGCCACACTGACACTCTTAGCGGCAGCCACACTGAAACTCTTAGCGGCAGCCACACTGAAACTCTTAGCGGCAGCCACACTGAAACTCTTAGCGGCAGCCACACTGACACTCTTAGGGACACCCACACTGACACTCTTAGCGGCAGCCACACTGACACTCTTAGCGGCAGCCACACTGAAACTCTTAGCGGCAGCCACACTGACACTCTTAGCGGCAGCCACACTGAAACTCTTAGCGGCAGCCACACTGACACTCTTAGCGGCAGCCACACTGACACTCTTAGCGGCAGCCACACTGACACTCTTAGCGACAGCCACACTGACACTCTTAGCGGCAGCCACACTGACACTCTTAGCGGCAGCCACACTGACACTCTTAGCGGCAGCCACACTGACACTCTTAGCGGCAGCCACACTGACACTCTTAGCGGCAGCCACACTGACACTCTTAGCGGCAGCCACACTGACACTCTTAGCGGCAGCCACACTGACACTCTTAGCGGCAGCCACACTGACACTCTTAGCGGCAGCCACACTGACACTCTTAGCGGCAGCCACACTGACACTCTTAGCGGCAGCCACACTGACACTCTTAGCGGCAGCCACACTGACACTCTTAGCGGCAGCCACACTGAAACTCTTAGCGGCAGCCACACTGACACTCTTAGCGGCAGCCACACTGACACTCTTAGCGGCAGCCACACTGAAATTCTTAGCGATTGCCACACTGACACTCTTAGCGGCAGCCACACTGACACTCTTAGCGGCAGCCACACTGACACTCTTAGCGGCAGCCACACTGACACTCTTAGCGGCAGCCACACTGACACTCTTAGCGGCAGCCACACTGACACTCTTAGCGGCAGCCACACTGACACTCTTAGCGACAGCCACACTGACACTCTTAGCGGCAGCCACACTGACACTCTTAGCGGCAGCCACACTGACACTCTTAGCGGCAGCCACACTGAAACTCTTAGCGGCAGCCACACTGACACTCTTAGCGGCAGCAACACTGACACTCTTAGCGGCAGCCACACTGACACTCTTAGCGGCAGCCACACTGAAACTCTTAGCGGCAGCCACACTGACACTCTTAGCGGCAGCCACACTGACACTCTTAGCGGCAGCCACACTGACACTCTTAGCGGCAGCCACACTGACACTCTTAGCGGCAGCCACACTGAAACTCTTAGCGGCAGCCACACTGAAACTCTTAGCGGCAGCCACACTGACACTCTTAGCGGCAGCCACACTGACACTCTTAGCGGCAGCCACACTGACACTCTTAGCGGCAGCCACACTGACACTCTTAGCGGCAGCCACACTGAAACTCTTAGCGGCAGCCACACTGACACTCTTAGGGACACCCACACTGACACTCTTAGCGGCAGCCACACTGACACTCTTAGCGGCAGCCACACTGAAACTCTTAGCGGCAGCCACACTGACACTCTTAGCGGCAGCCACACTGACACTCTTAGCGGCAGCCACACTGACACTCTTAGCGGCAGCCACACTGACACTCTTAGCGGCAGCCACACTGAAACTCTTAGCGGCAGCCACACTGACACTCTTAGCGGCAGCCACACTGACACTCTTAGCGGCAGCCACACTGACACTCTTAGCGGCAGCCACACTGACACTCTTAGCGGCAGCCACACTGACACTCTTAGCGGCAGCCACACTGAAACTCTTAGCGGCAGCCACACTGACACTCTTAGGGACAGCCACACTGACACTCTTAGCGGCAGCCACACTGACACTCTTAGCGGCAGCCACACTGAAACTCTTAGCGGCAGCCACACTGACACTCTTAGCGGCAGCCACACTGACACTCTTAGCGGCAGCCACACTGACACTCTTAGCGGCAGCCACACTGACACTCTTAGCGGCAGCCACACTGAAACTCTTAGCGGCAGCCACACTGACACTCTTAGCGGCAGCCACACTGACACTCTTAGCGGCAGCCACACTGACACTCTTAGCGGCAGCCACACTGACACTCTTAGCGGCAGCCACACTGACACTCTTAGCGGCAGCCACACTGACACTCTTAGCGGCAGCCACACTGACACTCTTAGCGGCAGCCACACTGACACTCTTAGCGGCAGCCACACTGACACTCTTAGCGGCAGCCACACTGACACTCTTAGCGGCAGCCACACTGACACTCTTAGCGGCAGCCACACTGACACTCTTAGCGGCAGCCACACTGACACTCTTAGCGGCAGCCACACTGACACTCTTAGCGGCAGCCACACTGACACTCTTAGCGGCAGCCACACTGACACTCTTAGCGGCAGCCACACTGAAACTCTTAGCGGCAGCCACACTGACACTCTTAGCGGCAGCCACACTGACACTCTTAGCGGCAGCCACACTGAAATTCTTAGCGATTGCCACACTGACACTCTTAGCGGCAGCCACACTGACACTCTTAGCGGCAGCCACACTGACACTCTTAGCGGCAGCCACACTGACACTCTTAGCGGCAGCCACACTGACACTCTTAGCGGCAGCCACACTGACACTCTTAGCGGCAGCCACACTGAAACTCTTAGCGACAGCCACACTGACACTCTTAGCGGCAGCCACACTGACACTCTTAGCGGCAGCCACACTGACATTCTTAGCGACAGCCACACTGACACTCTTAGCGGCAGCCACACTGACACTCTTAGCGGCAGCCACACTGACACTCTTAGCGGCAGCCACACTGAAACTCTTAGCGGCAGCCACACTGAAACTCTTAGCGGCAGCCACACTGACACTCTTAGCGGCAGCCACACTGACACTCTTAGCGGCAGCCACACTGACACTCTTAGCGACAGCCACACTGACACTCTTAGCGGCAGCCACACTGACACTCTTAGCGGCAGCCACACTGAAACTCTTAGCGGCAGCCACACTGACACTCTTAGCGGCAGCCACACTGACACTCTTAGCGACAGCCACACTGACACTCTTAGCGGCAGCCACACTGACACTCTTAGCGGCAGCCACACTGAAACTCCTAGCGGCAGCCACACTGACACTCTTAGCGGCAGCCACACTGAAACTCCTAGCGGCAGCCACACTGACATTCTTAGCGACAGCCACACTGGCATTCTTAGCGGCAGCCACACTGACATTCTTAGCGGCAGCCACACTGAAACTCTTAGCGGCAGCCACACTGACACTCTTAGCGGCAGCCACACTGAAACTCCTAGCGGCAGCCACACTGACACTCTTAGCGACAGCCACACTGACTCTCTTAGCGGCAGCCACACTGACACTCTTAGCGGCAGCCACACTGACACTCTTAGCGGCAGCCACACTGACACTCTTAGCGGCAGCCACACTGACACTCTTAGCGGCAGCCACACTGACACTCTTAGCGGCAGCCACACTGACACTCTTAGCGGCAGCCACACTGAAACTCTTAGCGACAGCCACACTGACACTCTTAGCGGCAGCCACACTGAAACTCTTAGCAGCAGCCACACTGACACTCTTAGCGGCAGCCACACTGACACTCTTAGCGGCAGCCACACTGACACTCTTAGCGGCAGCCACACTGAAACTCTTAGCGACAGCCACACTGACACTCTTAGCGGCAGCCACACTGACACTCTTAGCGGCAGCCACACTGACATTCTTAGCGACAGCCACACTGACACTCTTAGCGGCAGCCACACTGACACTCTTAGCGGCAGCCACACTGACACTCTTAGCGGCAGCCACACTGAAACTCTTAGCGGCAGCCACACTGAAACTCTTAGCGTCAGCCACACTGACACTCTTAGCGGCAGCCACACTGACACTCTTAGCGGCAGCCACACTGGCATTCTTAGCGACAGCCACACTGGCATTCTTAGCGACAGCCACACTGGCATTCTTAGCGACAGCCACACTGACACTCTTAGCGACAGCCACACTGACATTCTTTGCGACAGCCACACTGAAACTCTTAGCGACAGCCACACTGACATTCTTAGCGACAGCCACACTGACATTCTTAGCGACAGCCACACTGGCATTCTTAGCGACAGCCACACTGGCATTCTTAGCGACAGCCACACTGACACTCTTAGCGACAGCCACACTGGCATTCTTAGCGACAGCCACACTGGCATTCTTAGCGACAGCCACACTGACACTCTTAGCGACAGCCACACTGGCATTCTTAGCGACAGCCACACTGGCATTCTTAGCGACAGCCACACTGACACTCTTAGCGACAGCCACACGGACATTCTTAGCGACAGCCACACTGGCATTCTTAGCGGCAGCCACACTGACACTCTTAGCGGCAGCCACACTGAAACTCTTAGCGGCAGCCACACTGACACTCTTAGCGGCAGCCACACTGAAACTCCTAGCGGCAGCCACACTGACACTCTTAGCGGCAGCCACACTGAAACTCCTAGCGGCAGCCACACTGACATTCTTAGCGACAGCCACACTGGCAGTCTTAGCGGCAGCCACACTGACATTCTTAGCGGCAGCCACACTGAAACTCTTAGCGGCAGCCACACTGACACTCTTAGCGGCAGCCACACTGAAACTCCTAGCGGCAGCCACACTGACACTCTTAGCGGCAGCCACACTGACACTCTTAGCGGCAGCCACACTGACACTCTTAGCGGCAGCCACACTGACACTCTTAGCGGCAGCCACACTGACACTCTTAGCGACAGCCACACTGACACTCTTAGCGGCAGCCACACTGACACTCTTAGCGGCAGCCACACTGACACTCTTAGCGGCAGCCACACTGACACTCTTAGCGGCAGCCACACTGAAACTCTTAGCGGCAGCCACACTGAAACTCTTAGCGGCAGCCACACTGACACTCTTAGCGGCAGCCACACTGAAATTCTTAGCGATTGCCACACTGACACTCTTAGCGGCAGCCACACTGACACTCTTAGCGACAGCCACACTGACACTCTTAGCGGCAGCCACACTGACACTCTTAGCGGCAGCCACACTGACACTCTTAGCGGCAGCCACACTGACACTCTTAGCGGCAGCCACACTGAAACTCTTAGCGGCAGCCACACTGACACTCTTAGCGGCAGCCACACTGAAACTCTTAGCGACAGCCACACTGACACTCTTAGCGGCAGTCACACTGACACTCTTAGCGGCAGCCACACTGACACTCTTAGCGGCAGCCACACTGACACTCTTAGCGGCAGCCACACTGACACTCTTAGCGGCAGCCACACTGAAACTCTTAGCGACAGCCACACTGACACTCTTAGCGGCAGCCACACTGACACTCTTAGCGACAGCCACACTGACACTCTTAGCGGCAGCCACACTGACACTCTTAGCGGCAGCCACACTGACACTCTTAGCGGCAGCCACACTGACACTCTTAGCGGCAGCCACACTGAAACTCTTAGCGGCAGCCACACTGACACTCTTAGCGGCAGCCACACTGAAACTCTTAGCGGCAGCCACACTGACACTCTTAGCGGCAGCCACACTGACACTCTTAGCGGCAGCCACACTGACACTCTTAGCGGCAGCCACACTGACACTCTTAGCGGCAGCCACACTGACACTCTTAGCGGCAGCCACACTGACACTCTTAGCGGCAGCCACACTGACACTCTTAGCGGCAGCCACACTGACACTCTTAGCGGCAGCCACACTGAAACTCTTAGCGGCAGCCACACTGACACTCTTAGCGGCAGCCACACTGACACTCTTAGCGGCAGCCACACTGACACTCTTAGCAGCAGCCACACTGACACTCTTAGCGGCAGCCACACTGACACTCTTAGCGGCAGCCACACTGACACTCTTAGCGACAGCCACACTGACACTCTTAGCGGCAGCCACACTGACACTCTTAGCGGCAGCCACACTGAAACTCTTAGCGGCAGCCACACTGAAACTCTTAGCGGCAGCCACACTGACACTCTTAGCGGCAGCCACACTGAAATTCTTAGCGATTGCCACACTGACACTCTTAGCGGCAGCCACACTGACACTCTTAGCGACAGCCACACTGACACTCTTAGCGGCAGCCACACTGACACTCTTAGCGGCAGCCACACTGACACTCTTAGCGGCAGCCACACTGACACTCTTAGCGGCAGCCACACTGAAACTCTTAGCGGCAGCCACACTGACACTCTTAGCGGCAGCCACACTGAAACTCTTAGCGGCAGCCACACTGACACTCTTAGCGGCAGCCACACTGACACTCTTAGCGGCAGCCACACTGACACTCTTAGCGGCAGCCACACTGACACTCTTAGCGGCAGCCACACTGACACTCTTAGCGGCAGCCACACTGACACTCTTAGCGGCAGCCACACTGAAACTCTTAGCGGCAGCCACACTGAAACTCTTAGCGGCAGCCACACTGACACTCTTAGCGGCAGCCACACTGACACTCTTAGCGGCAGCCACACTGACACTCTTAGCGGCAGCCACACTGACACTCTTAGCGGCAGCCACACTGAAACTCTTAGCGGCAGCCACACTGACACTCTTAGGGACACCCACACTGACACTCTTAGCGGCAGCCACACTGACACTCTTAGCGGCAGCCACACTGAAACTCTTAGCGGCAGCCACACTGACACTCTTAGCGGCAGCCACACTGACACTCTTAGCGGCAGCCACACT
>CATNEM010000167.1:1010000-1012500 GCA_950096795.1 Macrostomum cliftonense
ACGACATCCCCACGATCATCTGTGGAGACTGGAACGCCCACCACCAGGCCTGGGAATCAGCCTTAGAGCCGACGAACCGTGGCGATGCCGTTGCTAGCCAAGTCGAGCAAGCCCCGTTCGATTTCCTCTCCACGCCGGCGCAATCAAGAAATCCTCCTACTGGATCGAGCTCCACTCCGGATGTCACCGCAGTTCACCAATCGCTCCTGCTTAATGCTGAATGCAATATCATTCAAGCCCTGTCGAGCGATCACCTGCCTATCATGATCTCGGTCTGCCTATCCAACCCAGCCATGGCTGCGGCGCGTAGATGTTTCATCAATTTCAGACGCGCCAATTGGGTCCTCTTCAACAATACGCTCGAGGACTCCCTGACCAACTTTAACTGCGAGGACACGGTCCATAAAACTGAGCTCAGTTTCCGCAACTTGGTCCTTAAAGCCATGAAAGCTGCCATCCCGGAGGGTCGATTCAAGCAACAAGAACCGGCTCCCTGCCCTGCTGAGATCCGCCACCTGATTGCTGAGCGCGACACCAGACGCGCCGCCGACCCTGCAGACCCTCAGATCAAGGAACTTCAAGCCGAAATCGACTCCATTATTGAGCAAGAAAAAAGAGAACGCTGGCACGAATTCCTGGCTGACAACGGCGATCGCCCTGCCCCTACTGCTAAGCTTTGGTCAACGATCAGAAACCTCTCTGGGAGACCCAGTCCTTCCAAGAACGTTGCCATCAAATTCAACGGAAAACCGTCCAGCTCGGACTCCGAAGCCGCGAATATGCTGAATCAGCAGTTTACGCGCCCGCGTCCGCACACTACCAACCCGCAGATGCGCATCATTCGTCGTCACACCGCCGCACTCCCGCGTGAAGGCCCTGGCGCACTCTCCTTCAACATCCTAGACCTGGAAAAGGCCATCAAACAGTCCAAACCATCCAAAGCTATTGGCCCCGACGGCCTCTGTCCGCTCGTCGTCAAACACTTCGGTGTCAAGGCCAAAGCAATTCTTCTGAGCCTCTTCAACCGCTCCATCCTACGCAACGAAATCCCAGCGGTGTGGAAGAAATCTTTGATCTGCCCACTCCTGAAAGACGGTAAGCCGCAGGACGAAGGATCCTCCTACAGGCCGATCTCCTTCCTGTCCCCGCTGGCCAAAATTCTGGAAAAGCTGCTGCTCCCCACCCTGGTCGAGCACCTTAATCTACCGTCCTGGCAACATGGTTTCCGCGCCCACCATTCTACTTCGACTGCCCTCTGCTCGCTGGTTGACCAAATCAGCGCCGGCTTCTGCCAAGCTAAACCGCCGGCCAGAACCGGTGTCGCAGCGGTCGACCTGAAAGCTGCCTTCGATACCGTGGACCACTGTGACCTAATCGCCGATCTACAGACAACCGCCCTCCCGAATATCGTTATCGCATGGACCGCCAATTATCTGCTCGGCCGGCAAGCTCGCACCATCCTGCGCGACTCCAAATCTAAATGGCGCCAAGTTCGGATGGGTGTCCCTCAGGGTAGTGCCATCAGCCCTCTGCTGTTTGCCTTCTACCTCAAGGATGCTCCCGTACCCTCCGGCCCCGACACGTCGCTCACTGGTTACGCTGATGATCTGACTGCCGCCGCTTCATCGCCCAGCTGCCATACCATCGAGGTGCGTCTCAACGACTACCTTGCTGTGCTAGCCCCTTACCTCGAAGCGCGGAAACTACAGATCTCTACATCTAAATGCACGGTTTCGCTATTCTCTCCGGACCAACGCGAATATGGTAGACACCTTCAAGTCCGCATCAACGGCTCCGTGCTACCACAGGCGCTGCATCCCAAGATCCTCGGAGTCACGTTCGACCCCAAGCTGTCGTTTACTCAGCATGTGAAACTCCTCTCCGAAAAAGTTCGCAAGCGCAATTCCGTTCTCCGCTGTCTCGCTGGCTCCAACTGGGGCTGCAGCAAAGAGACCTTACTTACGACCTACAAAGCCATCGGTCGCAGCCTACTTGATTACGCCACCCCAGTCTGGGGACCTATCATCTCGCCGACATCCTGGTCTACTCTCCAGACTGTTCAAAACGCTGCGATCCGCTGTATCACTGGCTGCACCGCGCTGACGTCGATGGACGACCTACACTGTGAAGCTCGTCTCCTGCCAGTCAGACAGCACAGCCGCCTGCTCGCTCTGCACTTCCTGCTGCGCTCTCGCCGCCCCGAACATCCGTGCCACCATCTCGCCAGCAAACCTGCGCCTCGCCGCCTGATGAAGCCATCAATCTTCTCGGCTCACTATTTTCACCAGGACTGGCTGCCGGTCCACGCTCCGCCGGTCCTCGACGCCGGTGAGTGGGACCTGGCCCGCAAGGCGCAGCACTCATTACTTGTCGAGGAGACGCTTACCCATCTCCGTCCTAACCGCGTGATCGGGATCCGCCCAGATATCCATCATTCTGAAAAGGCGTTGCCCCGCCGTATGCGCTGCACGCTCGCCCAGCTCCGCTCCGGCTTCTGCCC
>CATNEM010000167.1:1015000-1097500 GCA_950096795.1 Macrostomum cliftonense
TAATAACGAGAGTACTAACAGCCGTCACTCTGAACCTGATCCAGCCCTTGACAACACGTCCTACAACAACCTCAACAACGCCAGCTCCGGCATCGCTAAGGCCAACAATAACAGCGGTCATCTCACTATTGTCCAATGGAATGCGAATGGCATCTCCAACAAAATCAAAGAATTAGAATTCTTCTGTCACGAACATCAGCCCCACGTCATTGCTATCCAGGAATCCAAGCTTACCAGCAAATCGCGTGACCCGGTTATCCCTGGCTTCGCCTGCCTCCGCGCCGACCGCACCCGGTCAAAGGGGGGCGGCCTTCTGCTTTTTATCCGTGAGAACATCGGTTTCTCGCCTATCAACACCCCTAACCTCGGGGACCGACACAGCGAAATCCAAGGCGTCGACATCACTTGGGGATCACCGGCGACCAAAATTCGCCTGTACAACACCTATCTACCTCCGGTCAGCAGCTGCGATGCTGGCTACACGCCGGACATCAATGGTTTGCTCGACGACATCCCCACGATCATCTGTGGAGACTGGAACGCCCACCACCAGGCCTGGGAATCAGCCTTAGAGCCGACGAACCGTGGCGATGCCGTTGCTAGCCAAGTCGAGCAAGCCCCGTTCGATTTCCTCTCCACGCCGGCGCAATCAAGAAATCCTCCTACTGGATCGAGCTCCACTCCGGATGTCACCGCAGTTCACCAATCGCTCCTGCTTAATGCTGAATGCAATATCATTCAAGCCCTGTCGAGCGATCACCTGCCTATCATGATCTCGGTCTGCCTATCCAACCCAGCCATGGCTGCGGCGCGTAGATGTTTCATCAATTTCAGACGCGCCAATTGGGTCCTCTTCAACAATACGCTCGAGGACTCCCTGACCAACTTTAACTGCGAGGACACGGTCCATAAAACTGAGCTCAGTTTCCGCAACTTGGTCCTTAAAGCCATGAAAGCTGCCATCCCGGAGGGTCGATTCAAGCAACAAGAACCGGCTCCCTGCCCTGCTGAGATCCGCCACCTGATTGCTGAGCGCGACACCAGACGCGCCGCCGACCCTGCAGACCCTCAGATCAAGGAACTTCAAGCCGAAATCGACTCCATTATTGAGCAAGAAAAAAGAGAACGCTGGCACGAATTCCTGGCTGACAACGGCGATCGCCCTGCCCCTACTGCTAAGCTTTGGTCAACGATCAGAAACCTCTCTGGGAGACCCAGTCCTTCCAAGAACGTTGCCATCAAATTCAACGGAAAACCGTCCAGCTCGGACTCCGAAGCCGCGAATATGCTGAATCAGCAGTTTACGCGCCCGCGTCCGCACACTACCAACCCGCAGATGCGCATCATTCGTCGTCACACCGCCGCACTCCCGCGTGAAGGCCCTGGCGCACTCTCCTTCAACATCCTAGACCTGGAAAAGGCCATCAAACAGTCCAAACCATCCAAAGCTATTGGCCCCGACGGCCTCTGTCCGCTCGTCGTCAAACACTTCGGTGTCAAGGCCAAAGCAATTCTTCTGAGCCTCTTCAACCGCTCCATCCTACGCAACGAAATCCCAGCGGTGTGGAAGAAATCTTTGATCTGCCCACTCCTGAAAGACGGTAAGCCGCAGGACGAAGGATCCTCCTACAGGCCGATCTCCTTCCTGTCCCCGCTGGCCAAAATTCTGGAAAAGCTGCTGCTCCCCACCCTGGTCGAGCACCTTAATCTACCGTCCTGGCAACATGGTTTCCGCGCCCACCATTCTACTTCGACTGCCCTCTGCTCGCTGGTTGACCAAATCAGCGCCGGCTTCTGCCAAGCTAAACCGCCGGCCAGAACCGGTGTCGCAGCGGTCGACCTGAAAGCTGCCTTCGATACCGTGGACCACTGTGACCTAATCGCCGATCTACAGACAACCGCCCTCCCGAATATCGTTATCGCATGGACCGCCAATTATCTGCTCGGCCGGCAAGCTCGCACCATCCTGCGCGACTCCAAATCTAAATGGCGCCAAGTTCGGATGGGTGTCCCTCAGGGTAGTGCCATCAGCCCTCTGCTGTTTGCCTTCTACCTCAAGGATGCTCCCGTACCCTCCGGCCCCGACACGTCGCTCACTGGTTACGCTGATGATCTGACTGCCGCCGCTTCATCGCCCAGCTGCCATACCATCGAGGTGCGTCTCAACGACTACCTTGCTGTGCTAGCCCCTTACCTCGAAGCGCGGAAACTACAGATCTCTACATCTAAATGCACGGTTTCGCTATTCTCTCCGGACCAACGCGAATATGGTAGACACCTTCAAGTCCGCATCAACGGCTCCGTGCTACCACAGGCGCTGCATCCCAAGATCCTCGGAGTCACGTTCGACCCCAAGCTGTCGTTTACTCAGCATGTGAAACTCCTCTCCGAAAAAGTTCGCAAGCGCAATTCCGTTCTCCGCTGTCTCGCTGGCTCCAACTGGGGCTGCAGCAAAGAGACCTTACTTACGACCTACAAAGCCATCGGTCGCAGCCTACTTGATTACGCCACCCCAGTCTGGGGACCTATCATCTCGCCGACATCCTGGTCTACTCTCCAGACTGTTCAAAACGCTGCGATCCGCTGTATCACTGGCTGCACCGCGCTGACGTCGATG
Source organism: Macrostomum cliftonense (assembly GCA_950096795.1). Taxonomy (NCBI): domain Eukaryota; kingdom Metazoa; phylum Platyhelminthes; family Macrostomidae; genus Macrostomum; species Macrostomum cliftonense. The sequence continues at coordinate 1,017,618 of CATNEM010000167.1, forward strand.
GACGACCTACACTGTGAAGCTCGTCTCCTGCCAGTCAGACAGCACAGCCGCCTGCTCGCTCTGCACTTCCTGCTGCGCTCTCGCCGCCCCGAACATCCGTGCCACCATCTCGCCAGCAAACCTGCGCCTCGCCGCCTGATGAAGCCATCAATCTTCTCGGCTCACTATTTTCACCAGGACTGGCTGCCGGTCCACGCTCCGCCGGTCCTCGACGCCGGTGAGTGGGACCTGGCCCGCAAGGCGCAGCACTCATTACTTGTCGAGGAGACGCTTACCCATCTCCGTCCTAACCGCGTGATCGGGATCCGCCCAGATATCCATCATTCTGAAAAGGCGTTGCCCCGCCGTATGCGCTGCACGCTCGCCCAGCTCCGCTCCGGCTTCTGCCCGCTCCTGCGCAGCTACCAGGCGCGTATCAACCCGGGCACTTCCGCGGCCTGCCCGGATTGCGGGGCCGAGCCCCACGACAGCGCTCACCTGTTTGCCTGCGCGACGAACCCGACAGAACTCACGACCTCTGACCTCTGGACGGCTCCCGTCAGAGCGGCTCGTCATCTGTCAGCGACCTTTCAGGCCCTTGCAGAGGGTTAATAACAACAACAACAACACTCTTAGCGGCAGCCACACTGACACTCTTAGCGGCAGCCACACTGACACTCTTAGCGGCAGCCACACTGACACTCTTAGCGGCAGCCACACTGACACTCTTAGCGGCAGCCACACTGACACTCTTAGCGGCAGCCACACTGACACTCTTAGCGACAGCCACACTGACACTCTTAGCGGCAGCCACACTGACACTCTTAGCGGCAGCCACACTGACACTCTTAGCGGCAGCCACACTGAAACTCTTAGCGGCAGCCACACTGACACTCTTAGCGACAGCCACACTGACACTCTTAGCGGCAGCCACACTGAAACTCTTAGCGGCAGCCACACTGACACTCTTAGCGGCAGCCACACTGAAACTCTTAGCGGCAGCCACACTGACACTCTTAGCGGCAGCCACACTGACACTCTTAGCGGCAGCCACACTGACACTCTTAGCGGCAGCCACACTAAAACTCTTAGCGGCAGCCACACTGACACTCTTAGCGGCAGCCACACTGACACTCTTAGCGGCAGCCACACTGAAACTCTTAGCGGCAGCCACACTGAAACTCTTAGCGGCAGCCACACTGACACTCTTAGCGGCAGCCACACTGACACTCTTAGCGGCAGCCACACTGACACTCTTAGCGGCAGCCACACTGACACTCTTAGCGGCAGCCACACTGAAACTCTTAGCGGCAGCCACACTGACACTCTTAGGGACAGCCACACTGACACTCTTAGCGGCAGCCACACTGACACTCTTAGCGGCAGCCACACTGAAACTCTTAGCGGCAGCCACACTGACACTCTTAGCGGCAGCCACACTGACACTCTTAGCGGCAGCCACACTGACACTCTTAGCGGCAGCCACACTGACACTCTTAGCGGCAGCCACACTGAAACTCTTAGCGGCAGCCACACTGACACTCTTAGCGGCAGCCACACTGACACTCTTAGCGGCAGCCACACTGACACTCTTAGCGGCAGCCACACTGACACTCTTAGCGGCAGCCACACTGACACTCTTAGCGGCAGCCACACTGAAACTCTTAGCGGCAGCCACACTGACACTCTTAGCGGCAGCCACACTGACACTCTTAGCGGCAGCCACACTGACACTCTTAGCGGCAGCCACACTGACACTCTTAGCGGCAGCCACACTGACACTCTTAGCGGCAGCCACACTGAAACTCTTAGCGGCAGCCACACTGACACTCTTAGGGACAGCCACACTGACACTCTTAGCGGCAGCCACACTGACACTCTTAGCGGCAGCCACACTGAAACTCTTAGCGGCAGCCACACTGACACTCTTAGCGGCAGCCACACTGACACTCTTAGCGGCAGCCACACTGACACTCTTAGCGGCAGCCACACTGACACTCTTAGCGGCAGCCACACTGAAACTCTTAGCGGCAGCCACACTGACACTCTTAGCGGCAGCCACACTGACACTCTTAGCGGCAGCCACACTGACACTCTTAGCGGCAGCCACACTGACACTCTTAGCGGCAGCCACACTGACACTCTTAGCGGCAGCCACACTGAAACTCTTAGCGGCAGCCACACTGACACTCTTAGCGGCAGCCACACTGACACTCTTAGCGGCAGCCACACTGACACTCTTAGCGGCAGCCACACTGACACTCTTAGCGGCAGCCACACTGACACTCTTAGCGGCAGCCACACTGACACTCTTAGCGGCAGCCACACTGACACTCTTAGCGGCAGCCACACTGACACTCTTAGCGGCAGCCACACTGAAACTCTTAGCGGCAGCCACACTGACACTCTTAGCGGCAGCCACACTGACACTCTTAGCGGCAGCCACACTGACACTCTTAGCGGCAGCCACACTGACACTCTTAGCGGCAGCCACACTGACACTCTTAGCGACAGCCACACTGACACTCTTAGCGGCAGCCACACTGAAACTCTTAGCGGCAGCCACACTGACACTCTTAGCGACAGCCACACTGACACTCTTAGCGGCAGCCACACTGAAACTCTTAGCGGCAGCCACACTGACACTCTTAGCGGCAGCCACACTGAAACTCTTAGCGGCAGCCACACTGACACTCTTAGCGACAGCCACACTGACACTCTTAGCGGCAGCCACACTGACACTCTTAGCGGCAGCCACACTGACACTCTTAGCGGCAGCCACACTGACACTCTTAGCGGCAGCCACACTGACACTCTTAGCGGCAGCCACACTGACACTCTTAGCGGCAGCCACACTGACACTCTTAGCGGCAGCCACACTGACACTCTTAGCGGCAGCCACACTGACACTCTTAGCGGCAGCCACACTGAACTGAAACTCTTAATTTAGCTTGCCTCTTCCCAGCTAGCATCAGATTTTCTGCTGTTTTCCCCCTGGCCAAAAGGTGGACGCCATCAGTCTGCGCATCTCTAGCCTCAGCGCGCGGCCCCGATCCCCGGACCTGGACGCTGCCGGCGGCAGCGACGCTAACGAAAACGGTCAGGGCAGGGCGCGCCAGCAGCAGCAGCAGCTGGCCAAGGAGGCCCGCGTTGAGCGAGCGATCCGCGCCTACGCTGTGGCTTTCGTTCGCGAAGGCCTGCTGACTGTCGCCTGCCTGCCCACGCCCGAGCAGTTTCGCCAGCTCCGCGCCGAACGCGTTGAGCGTCAACGCCGCGAAGCCGAAGCCAGACGCGCCGCTGAGCAGCGACTCGCTCGTCCTGCGCCGCCGCCGCCGCCGCCGCCGCCGCCGCCGCCGCCGCCGCCCCCTCCGCCGCCACAGGGCGCGTTCGTTGCCTCGACAGCTCGTCGTCCTGCGGTAGCCGGCGCCGCCGCCCTCGACGCTGATGACGCAGCCACTGACCCGCTGACCGAGCAGATTGCCAACCTGCGCGATTTCATTGGCCAGGCCAGGCGGGCCGGCCGGGCTGACGAGGTGCGCGCGCTGGAAACTAATCTGGCCGAGCTGCTGGCTGAACTGCACGCCAGGCAGGAGGCCGAGCGCCGCCTCGCCAACGCCGCCGCTGTCAAAGCGCCGGCTAAGCCGAAACCGACTCCGCCATCCGCCGGCTCGAATCCGTTCGAATCAGAAGTTCGAGCTTCGAAGCCCGGCTCGAATCCCTTCGAACCGGAAGTTCGAGTTTCGAAGCCCGGCTCGAATCCGTTCGAACCGGAACCGGATTCAACCGAAGCGGAATATCGCGGCGTTAATCCGTTTGATTAGTAACCACAAGTGAATCAGTAGTTCACAATCGATTTATTAAATAAAGTTTTACAATTGATCAGTTTAGGTATTAAATTATTTGTTAATAGCAGTACGTGTCATACGATCTTGAGCATTGTCGATTGATTATTTGTCTGCTCATTTCTATTGATTTCTATTTTAATAAATAACCATGCCAAGTATTAATGCTTCACAACTTAATTACTCAGAATCAGCTTTCCATATTGTAGGAAACCTTGACCTTTGCGTCCTTGTTCATCTTTCATGGATCAAATGCTTTCTAGTCTGTAAGTTTTGTCTCAAAATTCTACAACTAATAAATATTTTATTAATTAACGATTTATTTATCCGCCAGTTTTTACTTAGTTACAACCTTCAGTTGTGATATTACTGCAAGTAACAATTAGCATACCTGTGCTCTGCCTGTCATTATTAGTTGACCCAAAATTTAAAAAAATCACTGCAAATAGGAGATAACTATCGGCTCAGTATTTCTGCACAGTAATCTCTCTCTATATTGTTATGAGTTATGTGAATAGTGTGTCCTTAATTTTGTTAGTAGAACATTTTTTTGATCCTGTCTTGGCTCTTAAAATCTAGAGTGTTTTCATGTGTACATCAGGGTAAATTGCAGTTGCAGTCAAGTCTACTTATTTTGCGTGTCTCTAGTTGCAGGTTTCCTGTGCTTAGTTATTTACTGTTGGAACTTAATTACTTTAGTCTAAATAATTCTCTGATTTTTTAAATCTTGATGTTTGACAATAGATTGCAAAGCTTTTATAAGCATTGCGACTTAAGATTTGCTTATTGATTACTTAATAAGAAACTGCTATTGTTCTTTCCTTGAGCAACTATGTAAAGGAATCATTTAAAATGTATACACCTCTGGAATCGAACATTCAGTGTTTGTTAGATTCGCCGTGAATGCTACAAAATCATTTCTGCACCGTCAAAATCACCGCAAAAAATTCGCCGTGAACGCTACAAAATCATTTCTGCACCGTCAAAATCACAGCAAAACATTTGCCATGAAGGCTACAAAATCATTTCTGCACCGTCAGAATCACAGCAAAACATTCGCCATGAAGGCTACAAAATCATTTCTGCACCGTCAGAATCACAGCAAAGCATACGCCATGAATGCTACAAAATCATTTCTGCACCGTCAGAATCACAGCAAAACATTCGCCATGAAGGCTACAAAATCATTTCTGCACCGTCAGAATCACAGCAAAACATTCGCCATGAAGGCTACAAAATCATTTCTGCACCATCAGAATCACAGCAAAACATTCGCCATGAAGGCTACAAAATCATTTCTGCACCGTCAGAATCACAGCAAAACATTCGCCATGAAGGCTACAAAATCATTTCTGCACCGTCAGAATCACAGCAAAGCATTCGCCATGAAGGCTACAAAATCATTTATGCACCGTCAGAATCACAGCAAAGCATTCGCCATGAAGGCTACAAAAGCAATTCTGCACCGTCAAAATCACCGCAAAACATTCGCCGTGAAGGCTACAAAAGCAATTCTGCACCGTAAAAATCACAGCAAAACATTCGAGGGAAAATAGGCGATGTTGAGGAAGAGAAAAAGAAAACAAGAAAAGGGTAGAGGCCAAGTGGAATTGCAGAGTGACACTGTCATAAGGATTTTTAGGTAGTTTAGTGACCTTTCAGGTACTCAATATCAGTTTTTCTTTTCATTTTTTTCTAGTCAGAGACGCACCAAACAAAACGCTACAGTTTTCGGCATAAAGCATTTGCTCAAATTCCTTGCACCTCATCAATACGTTGCTAACCTGTGGCTGATGCATTCAATCTAGAAAATTTCAAAATGTTTCTAAAAACGTTTAGCTAATTAATTGGTCAATGTGTGGACCTGGGTCTATCAGGTATGCCTTTAAATTTTGAAAGCATTTATGCGAGTTAATGCCACACAAATGTAACAGTAGCAAGATGTGGCCAGGTTTCTCGTATTATTATTTTATTTGCCATTACGATTTGCGAATCCACCTGCTGCTGAAGCCTATTGAGATTTAGTGATAACTTTAGTCTCCCCATCCATGCGTTTTTATATTTCGTATCCAAGTTCAGCTAGGTGTGCAGCCGGTCAAAATACAGAGTTGCAGCGCAGCTTGCAGTGTTGAAAGCTGATCTCCTTTCGCTTGTAGCAGTCCAGTAAGCATTTGCCGAATGAGTCACGCTTCTGTAGCTGCCTTGTCTCCGTCAACAGCGTCTCCCAGAGCCGCCTGTTGTTGGTGCCTTTGTTTTTTGGATGGTCGGAGGAGTAGTTGTGTGTTGCTATGTCCATTTTCGGTCTAGCTGCCCTTTGGTTTTCTACTTCAGGTAATCTAGTGCGCCTCCCTTTTCATCCGACCAACCATATACATTGATGCGCCTTCATTTCCAATCTGCTATCTAAACTTTTTAATCTATGCTTTCTATCCGTTCACGTTCTGTTCTTCGCCTTTTCTATCCACTGCTGTACATTCTTACATGCGCCTCATTTTCTATCCACTACTGTAAATTCTTACATGCGCCTCATTTTCTATCCACTACTGTACATTCTTACATGCGCCTCCTTTTCTATCCACTACTGTACATTCTTACATGCGCCTCCTTTTCTATCCACTACTGTACATTCTTACATGCGCCTCCTTTTCTATCCACTACTGTAAATTTTTACATGCGCCTCCTTATGTATCTGCCTCAGTACATTGTTGCATCCTATTTCTGTACCCTTGATGTACATTAATAGGCCAGCTTTTCTATCCTTTATGTACTATTACGCGTCGAATTGTTTTCTCACCACCACTTTCTGTCTCGTAGCTGTCCGGCATTGTCTGGAATTATTCGAATTTGGATATGCGTGGACATAATAATGCATCGAAAAGCTTTACATACGGCCTAAATTATATCAAATATAAGGCTAACAATTATAACCTGGCAATGGACAACCGACTGCATCATGAGAGCCGATGCGGCAGCCAGTAGCAGCATCAGAAACGGCAAACCAATGCGCCTTGTAGATGATCCCACAGACATTGCGGTAACAGATTGGCGGACTTGTTTTAGACTGAAGATCCAAATATTTCCCTCGTTGCAACCTTCAAGCTCCACGCACTGAAGACTTCGATGTTTTATAATTGGCGTTCAGGACAAGCAACCCTGGCCTCCTGGTAGAACTAACCTGCCCTACCGGGCTCACTCAGAATTTATGAGATTTTAAGCCAGCCAATAAGAATTTTTGGCATCCAATCAAGATAGAATTCCTCAACGCTTATGGCCCTCGAGACCACAGTGAGTTAAAGCCTGCCAGCCATTTACCCCAGACGCCTTTCTGTCTGTAGCACGATAGAGAATTGGCAGGCTTTAACACCTATTTTTGTGTTTCGAAATCCCGCCTACTCGTCAGCTTAGTGGAGCAATAAATTTTCATCCCAATCCATGCCAGCATGTCGTCGGTGTTCAAGAGGGATCGACAAAAATTTTGATTTTTACTAGATTAAAAAGTGACTAAATATTTTGGCAGCTAATCAAACAGACAGCGGCAGTGACGGATTGCTAACTACTCGCCTCCTATAAATGGAATTTTAAGGCCCCCATCCGAATCAAAATTCCTGAAATTTTGCTGCATTTTCACTGCATCAATTTTGATGAACTGGCAGACTGATTGCATTGCAATAGTGATGATCGCAGCCACGATGAAGATTGGGATGCTGGCATCTCGAATCTGTTGATATTTTCAAAGCTGCCCATGCATACAGGCCGGCGCACACTTGCCAGATATGGATGGCTGCATATTGCGAATTCTTGAGTGGCTCTTCTCGCCTACACGACCCGAAGGGCCTGCACGCGTGTCGAAGAGGGGAGGAGGCGTTAATAGTCAGGGCAAAAATATCCCTAATGGGATCCATGTCTGTCAGGCTGTAACACGCCGTAGCCCAAGGGAAAACTGTCAGGTGCGGGATTGAGTAGCCAGCAGCGGTTTTTCGATGCTTTCCGCTTTCAAGTGCGCTTTTTTTCACAGGTCCAAATCACTGTGACTGACGTAAATTAGAGCTTCGGGGTCCGAAAAATCCCCGAATATTTTAGACGGCGCCAAATTTTAATAGATGCTTAAATTTTCCTATAACTATATGTTCAAATTATTGCTGTTAAAAGTCTCATTTGATTGGTCGGGGTTATGAAGAAAGTGAAAAATTGCTCCAGGATGCGAATCAGATTTAAAATTGATTGAGGCGCTCCGATTTTCATCGGCGGTCTCATCATGGAAACATTTGTAATCCTTTGGCGCAAATTTGATGAAAATTAGTTGAGCCGTTAGAGCTTTACATCGTCCCACACAGACAGACAGACAAAAAGACAGACAGACAGACCTACAGACAGACAGACAGACAGACACACACACACATGCAGACAGACCGACAGACAGACAGATAGACAGACACAAGGACAAACAGACACACAGAACAGACAGACAGACACACACACACACAGACAGACAGACATTAGACATTTAGTATAGTAGAAGATTCTATTTTAGTTGGCGGACAATTTAAGTTACTTCAAGTCTTTACAGTCTACTATCAGTAGGCTAGTATGGATACGTTCAGTTTTATGAATAAATTTTTTAACTTTTTAGAAAATCGAATATTGCTTCGAATGGAATTTGAATTAAATCCAAGATGGGACCGAGCCCCTGTCTATTCGTTCATTATTTTACAAAATTCTTAGAGATTGTTTACCTACGAAACAAAAATAGTGCCCAGTTTTTTTATCTAGCTGACAAAAAATGTGACAATAACCGCACGCGTCCACAAGATTCCGCCCACAAATATTTCGACTGTTTGCTTTTGTGATGCGCGGCGGCTTGGAGGCGGTCACAAGGCGGTCACTGCCCCCCCACCTGGGCGATTGCAGCCAAGGTGGTCATCATTGTACGCCGTAAAAAGCGCTTTAGCAAAATTGGCTATTTGACAGTGCAGTATAGAAAATATACACTACGTGCCTAAGCATGCAATTTTATGTAGGGTAAGTGCTCGCCCTCCTCAACCTCTTTCTCTCTCTGTGTGTTTGCCTGTTCAAATTAAACGAAATAACAATGGACGGACCGACAGTGTAGAACAGGGCACAGCTGCATGAGTTACCATTCCAATGAGGTCTTTGCGGAGAGCAATATACCGTCTGAAATCATTAGCTTATTATCCGAATGTAGCGTCCAGAAAGTTTTTTGGCCTGGTTAGACAATGATAAACGCTAAGATCGCCAGACTGTTCCGTCTGAATATTTTTATTTGTCTGGGGGATGATCGCTTCAGATTGAGGCAGAAGACTAGAAGATAGAGTCCTGGCTATTGCTGCCGGCTCAATGGAAAGTACCGCTTATGTGTCAAACACACATTGTGGGGCTTGAGTCTATTGAAGACTTGGCCAACAAGCGATGAAGGGTTCCAGACTCGCTCCCGACACTCCCTCTGTTGTGTGCATCTGTCGCTTTTCGTAAACGAAAGGCCCATCTTTACACTATTGCAATGCAAACGGCTACAAGCAAATTTCCTTTTTTGTTTTTCTCAAGCAGCTGCGCGCCTTGGACTAGCCGTCCGTGTGAATTAGACCCAATTGCAGGACTACAGCGTGTCAACAGTTTCTCAGAATGCTTGCCTTGCTTGTCACGCTGCTTGCCCCGTGTAACTGCACGCAATGGCAATGGCAATTTTGTGCTGTGGCTCAAACTGTTGCCTTCTGCTTCTGTCTGCATCACGGTTTCGATAGATGGATACAAAGACTAGATAGAAAGAAAGAAGATAATAGATAGATAGATAGATAGATAGATAGATAGATAGATAGATAGATAGATAGATAGATAGATAGATAGATAGATAGATAGATAGATAGATAGATAGATAGATAGATAGATAGATAGATAGATAGATAGATAGATAGATAGATAGATAGATAGATAGATAGATAGATAGATAGATAGATAGATAGATAGATAGATAGATAGATAGATAGATAGATAGATAGATAGATAGATAGATAGATAGATAGATAGATAGATAGATAGATAGATAGATAGATAGATAGATAGATAGATAGATAGATAGATAGATAGATAGATAGATAGATAGATAGATAGATAGATAGATAGATAGATAGATAGATAGATAGATAGATAGATAGATAGATAGATAGATAGATAGATAGATAGATAGATAGATAGATAGATAGATAGATAGATAGATAGATAGATAGATAGATAGATAGATAGATAGATAGATAGATAGATAGATAGATAGATAGATAGATAGATAGATAGATAGATAGATAGATAGATAGATAGATAGATAGATAGATAGATAGATAGATAGATAGATAGATAGATAGATAGATAGATAGATAGATAGATAGATAGATAGATAGATAGATAGATAGATAGATAGATAGATAGATAGATAGATAGATAGATAGATAGATAGATAGATAGATCTCGGGTAGATAGACAGCCATATTGTCCTTCATTTGCTCTCAAACTGTTCCTTCTTACCCTAGTTTAACTTTGGGCCTCTAATTTTCATTAATTTGTCATATTGATAGTAACAGAGAAAAAGGCAGTTTGCAGAATCAATGGTTTGTACTATTGAGTTGAGTCGGGAAACTGCATTATTGAACTAACCGGAAGTTGCAGAGTACTTGGCATTCTTCCATCGGCACTCAGGCGTGTAAAATGATTTTTTAAACTGAGTTGTTTTTAGTTTTCTACTGTCAGAGTGAATCACTCTCATCACAATAGCCTATAGCTCTCTATTGTTGGAGCTGATGGACGCATTGCTAGCAGGTGTAGTGCGCACTGGGCCCAGAAGTAGACAATAGGACACCGCCTGACGGAAACCAAAAAATAGAAGAGAATTGTTCAACTAACTAAACTATGCAGCCATAGTTGCGCACCAGCTGGAGACCGAGAGCTGATTGTAAGAAAAGGGAATTAGGGCCAACCCCCCCTGGGCTATAGTTTTTGGAGCAATTCAGCCGGCACCTGAGAGTTGCTATTGACGGGGGCCTAATCAGGGGAACAGAGAAACGTGGGTTGAAAGGGAAGAAGAGTTGGGCGACAGACTTGATGGGATTGGTTCCAGCAATCGCTCACTCAGTCTGGAGTGAGTAGCTGAGTCACTGTCAGTTTCAGCATCGTCCGCATTGGGGATGCCGGAGCGCCCACCCCAAACCGCAACAGCCGCCGTTGCCGGCCCCGCTCCCATCATGAGGAGGTGCTCTATCAGCCAGTCGCGTGCATTCTTCCACTCAGTTTTTTGCCTACATTCAGACGACAGGGTGGGGCCGGCTACTGTTCAACAGGAAGAAGCCGGAATGCGGAAGCGCTAGAAAAGGAGGCTGAGGGTGAGTGCTGTGGAGGAGGGGGGCAGTTTTGAGTCGGCTTAAAACCGATACAAGCACTCACGTGTCTAGTGGTGCCGTCCATATAAGAGAATAAAAACTGGTCGCACGGAGACCCTGTCAGTCACTACTCCACTCTCCAAACGAGAAGCAGCTTGTGGACAAATATATTCGAGCTAGGCGCATGCCGTGGTGACATTGTCAAGCTAATAAAATTATAGCTTACTCGTACAACTCAACACAGAGAAAAGATAAAGAGCAATCGAGGCAGAGATACAGACACCCCCAAATAAGAGCAATTTTGTTGGGGCCAAATTAGGCTGTCAAAAAGCCCAATGCGTTGCGTGCCGTCTCTCGCTCGCTCCAAGAGACGGAAACCTACAGCAGAAATTAAGAAGACGAGCGAGCAGACAAAGCTGCATTCCCGTCTCAATTAGGCCAATTCGCGTCAGTGTGTGTCGCGTACCGTGTATTCGCCGTTTATCCAATCAAACGCGTCGGAAGGCTTGATATCTCTCTCCCCTGACCCAGCGGTTTCCTGCGCCCCTGCGGTGTTTGCACGTTGGCTGCGTGCACACTCGTCACTGCTCGTCCGTCAGTGGCTAAAACTATAAAGAAGAACAGAACACGCCTGTTTAAACAAATTTCTACTGCAGTAGGTAGTGTGTATACGCGCATACACACGGTGTAAATATAACCTCAGCTTATCTCTTCTTTCAAGCAAATACTGTAGCTCCCAAGTACTAGACTGCTGCTGGTGGGTCGAATCGTTTCAACAACAGTCCAACAGCAAAGATGACCGTCTCCTACAGCGAGACCATATCTAGCAGCCAGGGCGGCGTGTTCATCAAGATTCTACTACTGTGGAAGGGCAGCCTGTACAAGCTGGTGTACACTGATCTCATTGTCTACCTGTTGCTCTACTATCTGTTTAACGTCTGCTACAGGGCGTTCATGAGCTATGAGGCCAGGCAGAGCTTCGAGCTGGTTGTCAAATTCTGCGAAGAGATGGACAAAAGTATTCCGTTGTCCTTCATCCTCGGCTTCTTCGTGGCCGGTGAGTCTGTTCTAACCGTGGTTCGGTTAAGCTCTTTGCTACTCTTTTAGTATGATCCACTTTTTCGCTTTTGCTTCCATTCTTTTGAGCTCCTTCCGTAAGTCTTCGTTCGTCCCCCTTACTTGCTCCCTACCTTAGGTCTTCCTTCTAATGTGATTGCCCCCTTCAATGCTGCTTTCAATGTTCCTTCTCGACTTGTTTGTCTTAGGCTCCGAAGTTTCCTCCGTTGTGTCCATCTTCCCTTATTCTAATGTTAGTTGCTATGTTTCTTCCAGTTTTCCTTGCATTCGTTTTTTTCGTTGTTCATTTTTTTTCTCTCGCTTTCCTGCTTCTAATTCTGCCTCGTCGTGCTCTCAATTTTACTCCACCTGTATCTATAGCCCCTCTCCCGCTCAGTGTCAGGTGCTGGGAGAGTCGTTTGAAGCGCTGATTGACGATGCTTTCAACCAGCTGCTGAAAATCGATCCCCATTTTTTTCTCTCAGACCCGTCAGATTTTTTTCGTTTCCCATTTTTTCGCCTTCCCCCCTCTGCCTCCTAACCGTCGTTCGCGCGCCTGTCTCCTGCTAGCCGCAGCATTATTAAAAACGTGTTGGCAGACTGAAAGAGCGCGCCAGCAATTGGCGATCGGCAGCCAAGCATATCGATTAGCAAGTAGGTGGGAGCTCAGATGCCTAGAGAGCAAGGGCGTACTTTTGACCTTTTTAATAGTGGCGAAATCATTCCAGCGTTTTTCAACAACAATGATGCGGGTAAGGATTTTAGCAAAATTAATAACTCATGACAAGTACGCCGGTTCACACCACCCGTGACTGGCCCTGTTGCCACCGAGCCAGCAACCCGTTCCCACAGTTCTTCTTATCCTGCTATTTAGTGCGAGTACGCTGGAGCAATATGCAACTCTGTGAACTCTCCCAGGGCCTGGGAACGGATCAATACGCTCGTAGAAACGTGTACGCAAACGCGGGTGGCTTGAATTGACAAAAAACCGCGAGCCAAAGACAAAAGCAGCAGGGGGATTCGACAAAGCTCCCCCACCACCACCACCCCACCTCTATTCCTCACCATTGCTCTTCTCACCGACGCTCAATGTGCACTGGAGTTGGAAAAGAAAATCTTCCTTAACTTATTCACAATCGCACTTGGTGGTTCTCTCTCTCTCTCTCTGTCACTTCCAAGCTTTGTTTCCTTCATAAAATTCCAGCCCGTTTGGTGGGATATTTCAGGCAATAGAAAGATCGCAAATCAGCCTGTTAAGTTTTAGGGGAAAAAAGTGGCGAATTAACTAAAAGATAAGCCAAGCGATTCAATATAAAATGCCAGCAATTGGCTCCTATGTCAGAATTGTGTCCACCAACACACGTTGCGTCTTCATCAAGCTGCTAACAATCTGGCGAGGCAGCCTGTACCGCTTGCTGTACACTGAATTGATTGTGTACTTTGCGCTGTACGCAGCCATCAGTTTGTGCTATCGACTCGTTTTGACTCCTAATGGTCGCCACACATTTGAATTGGTGGTCGCATTCTGCGCTCAGATGGACAAAGGCATTCCGCTATCCTTTATTCTGGGTTTCTTTGTGGCTGGTGAGGCCTTGTTAATCATCAGGATTGCGCGTGGCGTCTGCTGGGGATGTGACTGACATTAAGATGCTCTATGGATATTGCTAAGACTTTTACTCGGTGTGGTATCTAAGGTTGTTGTCTAGGATGGTATCTAGGGTTGGTGTCTAGGATGGTATCTAGGGTTGGTGTCTAGGATGGTATCTAGGGTTGGTGTCTAGGATGGTATCTAGGGTTGGTGTCTAGGATGGTATCTAGGGTTGGTGTCTAGGATGGTATCTAGGGTTGGTGTCTAGGATGGTATCTAGGGTTGGTGTCTAGGATGGTATCTAGGGTTGGTGTCTAGGATGGTATCTAGGTTTCTAGGTATCTAGGATTGTTTCTAAGGTGGTTTCTGAGGTTGTACTTGAGTAGTCGCCTGAGTAGAAGTACCTAGAAATCTAGGGTGGTAGTATCTAAGGTGGTTGCTAAGGCAGTATCTAGGGTTGTGCCTACGGTTCTGTCTTAGGTGTCTATGATAAAAGTATTATTTAAGTATTGATTTAAATGTATCGGAAATGTACTGTAATTCGGAGATTGTACAGAGTAGGTTTCGCATTTATCTAAACATTAAACTGAACTCAGCATAGTGAAATTGTTTTGAGCTGACAATCTAGTGGCAAGGAGTGGCAAGTGTTAGTTTTATATAGCGTCACTTTCTGCAAATAGATCACATGCTTCTCAGCCTCACACCATTCAGCTCTCAATGCTGATTCTCTCGGACTCCGTCTAAGAGTTTCTGGCACGCAAGCCCACGCACTGCCATCTTAATCCCTTTCTCTACCGGGCTGCTGCATAAGAGATCGCTTCGGTGGTAGCGTGAGTTCATCCTTACCAGAAAACAACTGGCCCGAACCCTGTTAGCTCAATCACTGTCGCCCCCCAAGGCCACTCTGGCCATTCAACATTGATGAGGCATTTGGCATGCACTGACGCGCAGAGACTGCTGCACCCTTATGATGCTTGGCTAGAGCGTTGGCCCACTTTTTTATGCGTCGAAAAAAACACAACCTGACCTCAATCTGTGGCACGTCATTCTTCAATCTTTTACTCCGTAAACTCCAGTGAGATGTGGCCTCAAATCTGGGATTCTCCGTATGCTAAAAGTTTATAACACATATATGACGATATTCTCTCTATCAGGCGTGATTGGTCGCTGGTGGCAGATGTACTTGAACATTCCCTGGTTGAATCGGATCTCGTTCTTTGCCTATGGCATTCTAACTGGCACCAAGGACACGTTTGAGGTTGCCCGCCGCCTCAGGCTCAGCATCATGCGCTACATGAACCTTGGCTGGATTCTGTTGATGCATGCCATCTCAGAGCAGATCATGCACCGCTTCTCTGGCGCTGAGGAGGAAGATGTGAGTATCCGGGCTCTTTCTGGCATCAAATTCAATTAAAAAAATGTTGTTATACTATTCATGCTTACAAATGATTAAAAATTTTTTGATTCCTACTTCAGAGCAAAATTCATATTAATTTTTTACTCGCTTGTGAAGCCATCCTTCAAACCTATCCATTCCTTCCCCTGCACGTCCAGCCACGCTAAAAACCTATCCATTCCTTCCCCTGCACGTCCAGCCACGCTACAAACCTATCCACTCCTTCCCCTGCACGTCCAGCCACGCTACAAACCTATACATTCCTTCCCCTGCGCGTCCAGCCACGCTACAAACCTATCCACTACTTCCCCTGCATGTCCAGCCACGCTACAAACCTATTCATTCCTTCCCCTGCATGTCCAGCCACGATCCAAACCTACCCATTTCTTTTCCCCGCTGGTCTATCGACACTAAACTTTGGAATTTTAGACCCAACTTGCTTGTCCAGCCACGCTCTATACTGGTCTATTATATCGTACGTTAATTGCAATCTAAAAATAAAATAAGCACAACTTAAGTTTCCGTTCAACTTAAGTCGTTCTGTTAAAGCTGGATATTCTATAGCGTACAGCTGAATAGACTTCTTATAAAGCATATGATTCAGCTCATTGGAGGTCAATCAATCAACTAATTTAGCATGATGCTTTTCAAACCTTCAAAAAAGTAGAATAGGGCCTGTTCTCCTTGAGTCTCCATGGGCTTGAATGCATAATTAGACAGGAAGCTGATCAGCTCAGTCCGATCAGCGATTTCCCCAGTGTGATAAATTGGCCCACGAAGGTAGCTGTTTAGAAATGCCGCGCTAGCTTGATGTTATCGAAACCGGCCGCTGTCTCTATGCTTTACCCTAATGCTGTGTTTCTGTTGCGCACTAATGCCCCATTGCAGCCTCAATCAAAGTCCAATCTGGTAAGTGCGGACATATCTTTACTTAGACTCTTGGAATGGCCTATGGCTCAGTTGCATAGTTATAGCGACTAATATGAATAGCACCGTAGTGAACTTTTATTAGCGTAAAAAATATTTATAACTTTTTATTCGTGTGTGTCTTGTTTGTATACTCGTACGTATATCGCGCTTAAAGGTAAATGCGATCCACCCTGACTTACCCAGGTTTTGCGGTTTAAAATTTTTGTCCCACAATCAAACCATTTCTAAGTCAATTGCTGTTTAATTTATGGGTGTTCGGGGTTTTCCCTAATTAGTGCTATTCCTAGAGATTTTGAAGCATCATGTACAAAGAGTCAATCATTTTAACAAAATTATAAGGCTGATTGATGCATGCACTTATTAAATTGGTGATTTTTATTAACGGTAGTTATTTTATTAGTACCAATCAAGACACAGTGCACTTGGTGCTAGTACCTCACCGTCTATATGGCAGGCAGGTAAAATACCTGTCTGCCCAATGTTGTTTTTGTACGCGCACTGCATTCTTTCTATTATAAACTGTGAATTTTATGGCGCTGATTGAAATGCGCAGAGCGAGCAGTTAATTGTTTACTCGCATTCCTTGCCTATATGTACATGCCTACTTAGGGGATGTACATGCGTGCGCAAACGTCGGCTGGTGTACAGTTTGACATAAATATTATTTAATCTAATTAAATTTAAACTTGTGCATGCTTTTCTTTACTGTTTACGGGACTCAAATGCTACGCGTCAGTTTTCCTTGTTCAGGAAGTGATTCTGTTTAATGAACCTGGGATGCTCGCTCAGGGGCCATTTCAGACTGATTGAGTTCTTTGGGAGAGGCACACTGAACCAAAATCCTTATTACAATTCATAACAGTTTTTCGGAGTTCTATTTATAATTTATTGTAGTATAGAAAGTTTAAAAGACACAATAAACTTATCAGACCATCAAATAACTATGATCACAGGCTTTTTAGTGTCAGTTTTTCTGTATGTCTGTCCGTCTATCTGTCTATTTTTCTTTTTTGCCTATTTGTCTGTCTGTCCGCAAGCCTGCTTGTACTTTCTAATGTATTTTCTAACGAAGGTTATGGCTAAAATATTTGAAATTATTTGTGCAACACAAGCAAAATCCTGGCATTATTTGAAGCAAATAATTACAATTAACTAGAAAAAGTTGTAGTTAATTGGCCCGCTGGCTCGCAAGCAGCTCAGGCTACACTGCGCTGAAGTTTGCAATCATTTCGCTACACAGTAGCAATCCTCCAAAAAGCAGAAATCCCAACTCTTGCCAAGCATGTAAGGCAAGAAATGTAATTAATTACTGATTCGATTCGAAATGCAATTCCGAAAATCTCTCTTTATACATGCTGTTCAGCTTGTTATTGTGCTGCCTGTCTGGCTGGCGGTTGTAAATGTGAAATTGCGCGTTGAAAGAAGAAAAAAGCAGTAGATTCTGAGGCCGCAGTCTCGGCAGTTTTAGCTGACTTTTCTCTTCTTTAGTTTGGACTTTTTGCCGCTCTGCTTGCAGCGTCCATGCAGAGAATCTGAGGTCACCTCCCAAAGATGGCTAGCCATAAACGGTCGTGAAGCTTATAAAAAATTGTTTATCTAAATGCTAAAGCAACAAAACTAAACTAAATTTATTTCACAATCTATTCCGAACCGATTGATAGCAGAAAATAGGATCAGTATTCAAGAATTTTGTTAAACTGAAAGGAATTCTAATTTAATTGTGCTTGTGTATGTCTTTTTTAAAGGTTGTCTTGAAGTCTAAAATATCTGCATTACCGATATGTCTTACTGTTAATTGCCCTGTCCGTCAAAACCCAAACCGAACAGATGGACTTTAGGAGCCGGATGGGCTACATGTTCGACAGGCTCAGAGGGATGAACCAGCTCTCCGCTGAGCTGCGCTCGAATCCCAAAAAGGTGTTATAAAAAATGAGTTTTCTAATGACACAACCTACTCCTAATCAACAAGTTAATTTGACAGAATTTGAGTGAAAAAAACAGCTTCGCTCGCACCAATCAAAATGTATCTGTTGACCCACTCGCTTACCCTAATAAGATGTTTACCAGTTTATTTTTGCATTACATACGCATCGCTATGTTAACCCTTAATGTTACAGCTAATGATGGAATTAAAGTATCATAAAACCAGTGGCTTACATAAGTACATCTGTAAGGGGGGTAGTGTACTTTTTAATGTGTGCAATATTGACTTATGGTCGATAGAAATTTACAAAAAACATGTTTGTTTGATTTTTGCTGATCGGTGTTTAGCCGTAACAAAGATATTTTAACCCCGCTCATTTATAATCAATCTATACTCGTATTTTAAATACGCTGCTAACCTGGATTTGTTTTACTTTAACAACAAATTATTCCGTAATCTAACCTTTCTAATCACTAGCCGCGCCATTCCACTACAAATTAAATCATCCAGGTGCAAGACGACAAAGGCGTTCGAGGCCTGATGGAGAGCATCAACAAGTGTCCGAGAGTGAAGCTGCACTTTCGCAAGCTGGTCACTGAAGCTGAGATTGAAGCATTCGTACGCGCCGAGGGTGAATACAAGAACAAGTACCAGAAGAAGTACGTGCCGGAGTACTGGCTGCCTCTCCAGTGGGCCGCTTTGCTATGCAAGAAAGCTATGATGCACGGCTTCTGCGATCCTCGATCCATGGTGATGCTGATTGAGGAGATCGAGGAGGTCCGCGGCATGATGCAGACGCTCGTAATCTACAATGACGTCATGATTCCGCTGGTGTACACACAGGTTAGTCGGGCAATCGGCCATTGAATCTCTCTGGACTTGCTTATCGATAGGAGTGCAAACTCACCTCCGCGGAGTGAGGTGGCTGGTAAATTCCATTCCACAGCCACCTCACTCCGCGACCTTGAATTTCCTTCACTAATGGAAGCAAATAAAATTCAAGGTCGTCGATAGGTTGGCTACCTTTAGGTATGAGAAGATAGATTATTTAACTTTTAGATAAGCGTAGCATTTTAATTATGCATTGATATTTTTGTTAAGCAGTAGTGCCAACTTACTCAATTACTAAAATTGAAAACCACCTCGCACCCGAGCAGGTAGTGATCATCGCCGTGTACAGCTACTTCCTGCTGCAGCTGTTCAGCCAGCAGTTCGTCAACCCCAAGCTGACAGCTGATATGCTCAGCCTACAAAGAAATACAACTGTCCAGCCAATATCTATTGGCAACAAGGACAATCACGGCGAAGTGATCGATATGTACTTTCCGGTATTCACCGTCTTCCAGGTAGGCTCCGTTTCTGATAAAAGTACATTTTAATTAGGTGTTTATTAGGCCCGTTTAACTAGCAAATGATGTAATTAATTTCAGTTCCTGTTCCTCATGGGCTGGCTGAAGGTCGCCATGTGCGTGATGAATCCGTTTGGCGATGACGACGAAGATTTTCACACGTCGGAAATTCTCGACTACAACCTTGAGGTGAGATTGGGGCTGTACAATTTAATGACAAGCAAAATTGGATGCTATTGTTTGATAGAACAGACTCTGTCAGAAGAATCAGTTTTTAATTAAACTTTCAGAATTGAAAACCTCGTACTTTTAGGGAGTCAAATCTATCTAATCAGTCATTCAGCTAGAAATTCTGGACTCTTTAGCTGGCTTTAATTTTAGTGAATTAGATAGTATATAGCTTATTTTGGGTAACCAGTGCCTGTTGTGTCTTATCAGCCCGCCTATCTCTAATGACTGTTTGAGTAGCTATTCCAGCTTAGCTGGGTTGTCAGTCATGGCTGCCCACCGCATACTCAACTTTCTTGTTCAAGATTGCTCAATGAGAACAGTCCAACGTAGCTTCGCACAAGAAAGTCATTGCTGTTTTAGTTTGGCCATAACTATTATCTGTTATGGTTTTGCTTGAAACTAATGACTTGGCACTTGCAATCTTGCTTCGAAATTATCATTCTAAAATTTAAGTAATTAGATTAGGCATAGAAGATGGCTAAATTAGAGATTAGGGATTGCTAGACTAGAGATTGGGGATTGCTAGGGTACAGATTAGAGATTGCTAGACTACAGATTAGGGATAGCTAGACTTGAAATTAAGGATTGCTAGACTAGATATATAAAGATTGCTAGACTCAAGATTAAGGATTGCTAGACTCGAGATTAGGATTGCTAGGTTAGAGATTAAGGATTGCTAGACTCGAGATTAAGGATTGCTAGGGTAGAGATTAGGTATTGCTAGAATAAGATATTTAGGGATTGCTAGACTAGAGATTAGGGATTGCTGGACTAGAGATTAGGGATTGCTGGACTAGAGATTAGGGATTGCTAGACTTGAGATTAGGGATTGCTAGACTAGAGATTAGGGATTGCTAGACTAGATATTAGGGATTGCTAGACTAGAGATTAGGGATTGCCAGACTAGAGATTAGGAATAGCTAGGCTAGAAATGGAGGATCTGCATACTGCATAGTCCTACAGCAGCATAAGACAATTGTATTTTTGGTTTCATTTCCTAGAATTTCGCATTGATTATAAGAGACTAGAAGAGTCAAATTAATAATATCTGGACGCCGCATTCGACTGTCCCCTTTGCCATCATCAGATCTCGTCCCGCTGCGCCGAGGGCCACTCAATCACATTTCCCGAGGGCCTGTCGGAGCCTTCAATGGAGTGGATTAGAAAGTCGCCAGGCAGCGAATCAGACAATCTGTTTGAATACCTGGAGGCAGCCGAGATGGAGTTCTCAGCGGTTGAGCCGCCCGACCCCATGGAGATGCTGAAGCCCTTCACCGTAGAGAAGTCCACCTGGGAGACATTCCGCGACTACGTGCTGTGCCGGGGCGGTGCCGAGGCCGCCGACGGAACGGCGCGTCAAAGACGGCGGGAGCACAACGGCGGCGGCAGCGGAGACCCTCAGCAGGCCGGGGCGTCAATTCCGCTGACTTCCAAGGCCTGAACGTCGCGATCCTCCAATTGTTTGATTCCTATTGTTCCGCTTCTTTGTTTAATTTTTTCATTAGCAAAGTTTTTTTTCGTCGCCTGCTTTTTTAGTGCGCGGCAACAAGACGGTTCTTAGGTGGCTAAATTTTAGATGGTAATTTTGCGACGGGGCTACTGTGGGCAGTAGTTTATCATGAAAATGTTTATTATAATAATGTTTCCGGTTTTCTTCTTCCATCGTGCTGTAATTTGTTGAAAGGCTTTACTTTTTTAGTGTGCTTGACATTGTTTCTATTTGATCAAAGCTTATATTTTCTATTTGCTAAAAATAGCCTTTGCGGATTCCCCAGTTGCCTGGATACGTCTGTCAAAAGCTAAAAATAGAGTGGATTCCCATGCTTTAACAATCAATCGATTGGCTGAGGCGGCAAGAAGCTAAAAATAGCGCGGATTCCCATGCTCTAACTATCAATCGATTGGCTGAGGCGGCAAGAAGCTAAAAATAGCGCGGATTCCCCCGTTCCGCAACTCGGTGCGATTGGCTGGGGGTAAAAAAGGCCAAAAGTAGCATGGAATGGCGGATTTAGATAGATGAACGTGCAAGTTGCTTCCGAGTAACTAATATCAAAATAAAAACTCGCGCACTACGATCTGTTTCAAATTAAAATTTATTGAATGATAACATTTTTCTTGTTGTTTGGCCCTCAATAGAGCCCGAATTATTGAGCTCTGAGGACTGAGCGCTCTCACTTGCTGCTGCTGAGCACATTTATTTATAATTCATTTTCAGCTTCATGTTTGCTAACACACTAACCCATGCTTTGTTTTTGCTTTTTTTAATCTGTAGCCATTTTAAACGTTAGATTATTTATTTAAACAAATATTTACTTCTATAATTTGTTACCAATAAAGCTTAGATTGAAATATAAAGCAATATTAATCATGCCTTGTACAAAATCTGTCTTTTAAAATCAACACCCGAAACATTAAGTTTGATAGGAAAATCCGAAACTAAAATACATCGTACACAAACAGACACAATAAGATACAAACTCGTCAAATCCACGCAAGCATTTAAAATCAGACACAAAACATAAATCAGACACAAAACATAAATCAGACACAAAACATAAATCAGACACAAACAGACGCAACACAGGCAAAAATAGAAACAGACAAAAACAGACTAAACCCAAACAGAAAGAAGCAAATTAATAAATTTTTTGTAGCAACAACTTTAAAAAAAGAACAGCTGAAAGCTTCCCCGACACTAAGCAAAATGCAACTACTTATTGTCTATATAACCAAATTGCTTCGCAAGTGGCTCCAACAATCTTAATATTTTTGTGAACGTAGCACGCATAAAGTCGAAAATAGCTGTTAGCAGCAAGATTGAAACCTTTTGTGAAGAAAAAAACTTGTAATATTTTTTCGTCGATTAACTTTTCATGTTTACTGCCAGTGGTAAGCAAAAACGGTTGATGCAATGACAGAGAAAAAAACTTTACAAATGGCCCCCTACTCACTCACGTCAATGGGAAGAATTTGCAACGGATTTTTTTTGCACAAATCTAACCGTTTCCATTGAGCAAAACGGGGGCCATAGTTGAGCAAATCAGGACGGTGTCGTGTGCCGAACAATCAAATTGTGGCATTGTATTAATCAAGATTGAACAGATGCGGTTAAACAAAAACATTCACGCCAAAAGATTTTGGTCCGAAAACATTAAATGTGTACAAGTACAGAAGCATAATCAAATATGAAATACAAGCAATCGATAAAAATGAAGCTTAGTAACTTGATTAATAAGATAGGCAAGAATTTGTCTTGCTAGTCAAGACAGCGGCATGCAGGGTTATGAAAATTAATTTAATAAAAAAATAATTTGATGTCGCCATCAGCTGATGCGCGGGAGCAGCGGCTTGTCCTCAGACGACTGCGGCTCCTGGCTTGAATGTTCCGCTGGAACATTAACATAGATGCGTTATGATTTTTAGGTATCGGATTGTGACTCATGTGGTTGAGCTCATTAATTATCAACTGAAGGCTTAATCTATAAGTTTGATATACCGGGTTAGTCTATTCGTTTTATTGTTTGATTTATCTATCCGACTCATCTATCCGACTCATATATCTGACTCATCTATCCGACTTATCTATCTGACTCATCTATCCGACTTATCTATCCGATTTATCTAACCGACTCATCTATCCGATTCATCTATCCGATTTTTCGATCCGGCTCATCTATCCGACTCATCTATCCGACTCATCTATCCGACTCATATATTTGACTCATCTATCCGATTTATCTATCCGACTCATCTATCCGACTCATCTATTCGACTCATATATTTGACTCATCTATCCGATTTATCTATCCGACTCATCTATCCGACTCATCTATTCGACTCATCTATTCGACTCATCTATCCGACTCATCTATCCGATTTATCTAACCGACTCATCTATCCAATTCATCTATCCGATTTTTCTATCCGGCTCATCCATCCGATTTTTCTATCCGGCTCATCTATTCGACTCATATATTCGACTCATTTATCCGACTCATCTATCCGACTCATCTATCCGACTCATCTATCCGACTCATCTATTCGACTCATCTATTCGACTCATCTATCCGACTCATCTATCCGATTTATCTAACCGACTCATCTATCCGATTCATCTATCCGATTTTTCTATCCGGCTCATCTATTCGACTCATATATTTGACTCATCTATCCGATTTATCTATCCGACTCATCTATCCGACTCATCTATTCGACTCATCTATCCGACTCATCTATCCGACTCATCTATCCGACTCATCTATCCGACTCATCTATCCGACTCATCTATCCGATTCATCTATCTGACTCATCTATCCGATTCATCTATCCGACTCATCTATCCGACTCATCTATCCGACTCATCTATCCGACTCATCTATCCGACTCATCTATCCGACTCATCTATCCGACTCATCTATCCGACTCATCTATCCGACTCATCTATCCGACTCATCTATCCGATTCATCTATCCGATTCATCTATCTGACTCATCTATCCGATTCAACTATCAAATTCATTTATCCGATTCATCTATCGGACTCATATATTTGACTCATCTATCCGACTCATCTATCCGACTTATTTTTCTGACTCATGGATCCGATTTATCTGGCTGATCTTTTTTAAGTGTTATTTATTATTTATCTATTTATTGATTTATCCAAAACTCCCACACCAGCTTGCCAAATCACCTTGGCTAGGTTCAGCACCAACAAATGCCCCAGTAACTTCGGAGCCTGTGCTGCTGCGATTCTGGCCAACCTTTGTCGCCTCTCTGAGCCACGGGTGCTCAGTAGCCTGCCGCGAAGTCAACCGTTTCACGGGATCCCATCTGCAATGTTTGCGACGCAAAAATTAAACAAATCCGTACGAATAATCCGGATGCCACTAAATACAGACACTCACTCGATGCAGCGTGAAACGAAATCCAAAAAGTCTTTGTCCTCAGTCTTGATTGCCGAGGACAGACTGCGCGAATTGGGATAACGAGTTTTGCCTTTGCTGTTGGTGAGGTGTCTGGGATGCCCGGCCGAGTCTGCAAGGTTGCCATGGAGACAGATTTTTTTAACGCATTGAACTCTGCTTTCTTATCTATTTGCATTTTCTCTTTGATGTTCCTCCCACTTGTACAACTGGAGCATAGAAACACGCAGAACCAGGGGGGTGAGAATTTCGTGTCTTTTTTGGCGGCGTCTTTTGAATTTTGGTTTTTGCGGCCTTCCTTTGTCCATCTTACAACGTTACTGAGTTTCTGTCTCTCTCTCTCTTTTGACAATGTGAATCGATGACTTTACGACAAGCTAGGATAGACCATCTTAGGCAGTTCAACATTGAAGCCCTTTGTTGGCATTGTTCAGCGTGATACTGCGACTGAGATCTCCTGACCTGTCTTCACAGGGCCGCAACACTTCCTTTTTACCAAAGAGAACAGCAACTGATAAAAGAAGGCTCAAGATCAAAGGAAGCGCCAAGAAGAGGAAAACACTTTATTGACAGGAGACACGAGCAGGTTGTGATTTCGATACGTCCTAGTTAAGCCAGTTTTCAAATAACAATTAAAAAGTCTCACTGAAAAACACGTTTAATCTGGTTGCAGAGTCTAGCAGGCTTTTCGGCGGCAGGCCTTTGATCTCCATGATGCAGGCCAGCTGTTCCAGCTCGTTCTCGCCGGCAAACAGCGGGGTGCCTGCCAAAAGGTGAGAAGGCGTGGCTTTGAGTTTACTGGACAAATAAAAAAGTACACGGGGAAAATATTTGTGCGATAAGTAGGCTTTTCTAGAAGACTCAGTCTATCAGTCATCCGAGATTTATTGCAGTTTCTGATAGATTGAACTTTAGTAAGCTCGGGTGTGATAGTAAACTAAATATGATTAGATCAAGAATGATTCGATCATGCATTATTTACAAGATCAAATATGATCGAGAATGATTTGATCGAGAATGATTAGATCGAGAATGATTAGATCGAGAATGATTAGATCGAGAATGATTAGATCGTGAATGATTAGATCGAGAATGATTATATCGAGAATGATTAGATCGGGAATGATTAGATCGTGAATGATTAGATCGGGAATGATTAGATCGTGAATGATTAGATCGAGAATGATTAGATCCGGAATGATTAGATCCGGAATGATTAGATCGGGAATGATTAGGTCGGGAATAATTAGATCGGGAATGATTAGATCGGGAATGATTAGATCGGGAATGATTAGGTCGGGAATAATTAGATCGGGAATGATTAGATCGAGAATGATTAGATCGTGAATGATTGCATCGGGAATGATTAGATCGGGAATGGTTTCACAGAATAACCTGATAGAGGAAATTCCGATTCATCTATTTATTATCATTATCGCAGGAATCTCCGAACATCCAGAAGACGCACCCGTGTGCAGCTCGGCCAGCACGCAGCCCAGGCTGAACATATCGATTTCCGGTCCGTACGGGGCGCCAAGAATCACTTCCGGAGCGCGATAAAACCTCGACTGAATGTAGGTGTACACTGAAACGAGTTCGCAGGTTTGCTGGTTTTTTTTCTAATTCGACTTTTTTAATTTTTAGTTTTCCAGTTTCACCCGCGGACTCACTTTGTTTATTGACGAAGCAGCTCGAGCCGAAGTCAATGACCTTGACCGCTGTGTGACTCTTCTTCTGGAGCAGGATGTTTTCCTGCAGTGTTTGGTTCAATGTCAGAAAAATAAGAATCACAGCAAGAAATAAAAAAATATCGTGGTTAGATTGACTGTGACAAGATAATACGTGTTACTAGCTACAGTATGATTGGATGGAGCGTGGCAAGATCAGGCGAATGACTAGATAAAGTGTGCTTAGATTGAGTGTAGCAAGATCAGACGCGTGACTAGATAAAGTATGATTAGATTGAGTGTAGCAAGATCAGACGCGTGACTAGATAAAGTGTGATTAGATTGAGTGTAGCAAGATCAGGCGAGTGACTAGATAAAGTGTGCTTAGATTGAGTGTAGCAAGATCAGACGCGTGACTAGATAAAGTATGATTAGATGGAGCGTGACAAGATCAGGGACCTGATCTGATACAGTTTGATTACATCGGGAATGATTTCATAGAATACCCGAATCCCCAATTCACAGCCCCGACCATTCAGTTACTCACGGGCTTCAGGTCGCAGTGGACGATGCCCTCCGAGTGCAGCAGGCGCAGGCAGCGCAGGATGGTCTGGGCAAATTGACGCACCAGGCCGAGCTGAAAGCCTTGGAAACAGTTGCGCTTGGCCAGCTCGTACAGATTGATGCTGCGGGTTTCGGCGTGGGGAAGCGACTGCTCATGAGGTGAAACCTAAGCTTGACAATCCCTAGATCCCAAGCGTAGGTTGGCCTGTGTTAACATGACAATTAGCTCATGTTCCACCACAAGTAAAGTCAGAAATTTCCTTACCAACATACACCGGACCCACAACAGTCCACAGTCCACAAACCTTCTAAAGCTTGCTGTCATTCTCCATTAAATTTCTCATAATTTATTTCTCTATATGATGAAACGAAAATTTTTGGCTGCAACTACTTGTGCTTAGTGAAGTTGAATAAGCATAAGCCCATAAAATTTGTGAAACAAAACTTGGCTAAAACACGTAACGCTGACTAATTTATCTGATTCTAAGATATCGAAGAGTTTAAGAGATGAGAATTTAGGATCTATAAATAGTACAATATCGCATAAATTGCTTTTAAAGATAGAAAATGAGTTGTAGCCTAGTGGCTGGGGCATCTGCCTTATGATCGGAAGGTCGTAGGTTCGAGCCCCGGCTCTAAGAGACAATTTTTGCCCTTGAGCAAGGCACTTAATCCCGAATTGCTTTAGTCAACCCATCTGAGATTGGCGACCAGTGTGAGCTGGGGAAATGTT
Organism: Macrostomum cliftonense; assembly: GCA_950096795.1. Classification (NCBI taxonomy): domain Eukaryota; kingdom Metazoa; phylum Platyhelminthes; family Macrostomidae; genus Macrostomum; species Macrostomum cliftonense. The sequence continues at coordinate 1,045,183 of CATNEM010000167.1, forward strand.
GGGGTGGTTGTTACGGCCCCTCCAGTGCATCAGAACTGAACATGATTTTTTCCCATCCCGGGAATTGTACGCAGAAATCCGGCCTCCATGGAAGTTTTCATCATAAAACAAGAGTCTTGCTTCCCATATATGAGCTGCTTCAGTCAGTCGTCATTGCAACCCACATTGCAAAACACAGCCCACACCAAACCCACAGCAACCCGCACAAAGACCGGCCCCACCTGAGCAGCTCGAACACGATGCACACGTGTCCCCTGAATGTGAAATAGTCGATCATCTGGACGGCGCAGCTGGCGCTGTCGGCCATGCGTCGCAGTTGGTCAAGCACGCGGACCTCAACAGCCGCCTGGCGGTGGAAGCGCTTGCAGTTTCTTAGAATTTTGAGCGCCACCAGCTCACCGGTGCTGTGATCGATGGCGCGGACCACCTGGCCGAATGAGCCGCGGCCCAGCGTCTCCAGGGTCTCGTATCGGTAGGCCACGTGATCGTTTGTCACCTGGAGAGCGACAGGAAAATTGAACTTTAAAAACAAGTAGACACCCGAACTTTCGACCAGATAGATGTACAGCCAACGGCACAGCCGCAGCTAGCTGCGCGCCGCATCTGAGGGCTGTGTACAGCTGTGTACAACACGCACTCTAAAAATTTTCCCAACTCTCAGTGCGGTACCCAATCTCAGCTGGGTGGACTTGTGTCTTTCTTGAAAGGAAGAAAATTTTTCCTTGAGCAGGGAGTCCAACCCACGACTTTCCGGTCATTAGGTTACCATTACTTCAAGCCAACTTAAGCTTAAAAAATCTGTAAAAATTGTTAAAGTTTCTACAGATAATCTCTTGCAGAAAACTAATAGATCATCCTGCAGATAACTAATAGATCTCCTGCAGATAACTAATAGATCTCCTACAGATAACTAATAGATCTCCTACAGATAACTAATAGATCTCCTACAGATAACTAATAGATCTCCTGCAGATAACTCATAGATCTCCTGCAGATAACTCATAGATCTCCTACAGATAACTCATAGATCTCCTGCAGATAACTCATAGATCTCCTGCAGATAACTCATAGATCTCCTACAGATAACTAATAGATCTCCTGCAGATAACTCATAGATCTCCTGCAGATAAGTTCAACTCTCAAGCTAAAGGCAAAAGTCCAACTGACCTTCAGATAGGCCCCGTTCTCGCTGTCGTATCCGTGATTATTCTTCGAGCCGAGCACCGCCTCGACTTTGCGCGCCTTCGGCCCGACAAACCAAATCGAATTGTATTGACGAATCTCTTCTAGCTCGAATGCTGACAGCTGCTGCCGGTGCGCCTCGATGGCTTCTGAATGAGGCGGGATCGGTGCAGACAGCTGCTCAGTGAGTGTTTGTCAATCAGCACTTGCAACCGCTAATTACCTGCTGGCGTCATTGGCAACCGGTGCAAATTTTGTCGACGGGTTGCTTCGTCTCCTGTAAAGTCGCCAACGCTGCTGCTGCCGCGGCCGCTGTCGCCGCTGCCGACCCCAGCCTCCGGCTTAGCGTAGTCCGGCCGCCTCATCAGTCGGATTGGCGGCAGCCGCTGATCGGCGGCAGCTCGGGACCGCATCGTCAGGCTGCCGGCGTTCCGGCTCTGCGGGCAGCCGAGGGGGAGCGGAGCTACTTGAGACAGGGCGGTGTGCACGGAGAGAGCGAGGAGAAAGGAGGAGCCTCGGGATATATAGATCCACAAGATTAAGTGAGAGACGGAGAAACGGACAGACAGACAGACAGATAGACAGACAGACAGACAGACAGACAGACACGCAGACACACAGACAGACAGACAGACAGACAGACAGACAGACAGACAGACAGACAGACAGACAGACACGCAGACACACAGACAGACAGACAGACAGACAGACAGACAGACAGACAGACAGACAGACAGACAGACAGACAGACAGACAGACAGACAGACAGACAGACAGACAGACAGGCAGGCAGACACACAGACAGACAGATAGACAGACACACAGACAGACAGACAGACACACAGACAGACAGACAGACAGACAGACAGACAGACAGACACACAGACAGACAGACAGACAGACAGACAGACAGACAGACAGACAGACAGACACACAGACAGATAGACAGACACACAGACAGACACAGAAAGACAGACACAAAGACAGAAAGACAACAGACAGACAGACACACAGAACAGACAGACAGACAGAAAGACACACAGATACACAGACACACAGACAGACAGGCACATAGAGAGACTGACAGACGGACAGAATACGGACACAAAGTTAATGCTGATCCAAGCGAGCTCAGCAATGGAATTGATAGCAAATTGTATGCGACAATTCTAAACTAGCTAAATTATGCTCGCCATCCCTAAAGCATGGGATCTGCGCTTTCTTGATTGACTGAGCTGCCAATGCTCCCGGCGTGGCATCGCATTGACATCCGCATCAGCTGCTAAAAGATAGACAGCGTATTGTAGTTTGCTTGCCATGCATTGGCGGCGGCGCAATTCAGGCAGCAAGAAAGAGAGAGAAATGCGGCTGCAGCTGGCGGAAGTGCCTGCGCAGGGGAGGGGGGAGGCGGAAGCGAGGGGGGGGCCTTGCGAAGATGGCTCTCTGATGAAGCATCAGCAGAGCTGTCTGATTAACTGATCACCAATGTCTGCTGAGCGCTACTAGAATAACTGATTACTCGAGAATCAACAAAAAATATCCGCCTCTCACCAGTTTATGCCTGGTCCCAGCCACCGGTCCCAGCCTCCTGGAGGCGGCAGCTTCATCTGGAGCAATGCGCATGGGCCAGCCGACGGCCGCCCGACGGGTCGACATGCCCCGAATGAGCGCGAGCCGCCTGGACTGCAGATCGGCGCAGTTCTGCGGGTTGCGTTGCAGGTGGGTCTGCAGCTCTAGATGCGTCTCAAGATGTTGATCTATCAATGACTCTAGATTCGAATCTATAGATACGACTATTTATGTGTCTAGATTACTCCTAAAAAAGTATCTCGGAAGTTTTGAATTCAGTAAAGTACGCATGGTCAACTCAGGTTTCTAAGATTCGCTTTCCCTTATATAGCTTCTTGTCAGCTAGTGGACTGCAGATGCTCCATGCCCGCATCTGCACTGAATGACACTTTGCGCATTAGCAGTCACCGCAATTCCACCTACCACCACCTTGTACGTATATCTTGTCCCTTCCCAATGCCTTACAAGAAAACCAGCTTCTCAGCCAATAGACAGTCGGCTCAAGTCATTTTACAGTATTTGAACATGCTGGGAAATGCGATCCGGCATGCTCCGTTGAGCTGGAATCCCCTCCTCCTCCTAACCACTGGTGCAGACCAATAATTTACGAACAATGCGACTCTTAAAGGCGTGTGCTGATGAGTTTGAGTTTGGGACTGGGTTGCAGTGTTTCTCTTAGTACAGTTTCTATTATTCAGAGTAGGAACAATTACGGCGGGATAAGTTAACAATTTTATTGCTCACAGCAATTACAAGCTGAACTAAAACCAGTGATTTATCCTGGCGAATGCCATCAATACGATTAAAGACTAGCCATGTAGGAGCTAAGCTGAGTTTCCGCCTAGCAACAATGGAGCGAGGGTGGAGCTTTATTGCGTCAGGCCGGGGCCTGTTTCTACGACCGACATAACGAGTCCGTAGAAGAGTCTGTAGCATTTTGGAAAGAAAAAACCTGCGCCAAACGAAAGGTTAAGGGACTGTCTAGCAAGGTAGACTCTGACGAAGGGTTTTCAGTCTGCCATAATGAATTGAATGCATTGTGGCTGCCGCTCAGACAGAGATTACTTATCTATTATCATTTTGAAACTGCCTCCCCTCTCGCACACAGCTTTTCGTTCGTAATTTTCTGCTGACCACGTAAATACTGTCAAATTGAATGCTATCTATCTATCTATCTATCTATCTATCTATCTATCTATCTATCTATCTATCTATCTATCTATCTATCTATCTATCTATCTATCTATCTATCTATCTATCTATCTATCTATCTATCTATCTATCTATCTATCTATCTATCTATCTATCTATCTATCTATCTATCTATCTATCTATCTATCTATCTATCTATCTATCTATCTATCTATCTATCTATCTATCTATCTATCTATCTATCTATCTATCTATCTATCTATCTATCTATCTATCTATCTATCTATCTATCTATCTATCTATCTATCTATCTATCTATCTATCTATCTATCTATCTATCTATCTATCTATCTATCTATCTATCTATCTATCTATCTATCTATCTATCTATCTATCTATCTATCTATCTATCTATCTATCTATCTATCTATCTATCTATCTATCTATCTATCTATCTATCTATCTATCTATCTATCTATCTATCTATCTATCTATCTATCTATCTATCTATCTATCTATCTATCTATCTATCTATCTATCTATCTATCTATCTATCTATCTATCTATCTATCTATCTATCTATCTATCTATCTATCTATCTATCTATCTATCTATCTATCTATCTATCTATCTATCTATCTATCTATCTATCTATCTATCTATCTATCTATCTATCTATCTATCTATCTATCTATCTATCTATCTATCTATCTATCTATCTATCTATCTATCTATCTATCTATCTATCTATCTATCTATCTATCTATCTATCTATCTATCTATCTATCTATCTATCTATCTATCTATCTATCTATCTATCTATCTATCTATCTATCTATCTATCTATCTATCTATCTATCTATCTATCTATCTATCTATCTATCTATCTATCTATCTATCTATCTATCTATCTATCTATCTATCTATCTATCTATCTATCTATCTATCTATCTATCTATCTATCTATCTATCTATCTATCTATCTATCTATCTATCTATCTATCTATCTATCTATCTATCTATCTATCTATCTATCTATCTATCTATCTATCTATCTATCTATCTATCTATCTATCTATCTATCTATCTATCTATCTATCTATCTATCTATCTATCTATCTATCTATCTATCTATCTATCTATCTATCTATCTATCTATCTATCTATCTATCTATCTATCTATCTATCTATCTATCTATCTATCTATCTATCTATCTATCTATCTATCTATCTATCTATCTATCTATCTATCTATCTATCTATCTATCTATCTATCTATCTATCTATCTATCTATCTATCTATCTATCTATCTATCTATCTATCTATCTATCTATCTATCTATCTATCTATCTATCTATCTATCTATCTATCTATCTATCTATCTATCTATCTATCTATCTATCTATCTATCTATCTATCTATCTATCTATCTATCTATCTATCTATCTATCTATCTATCTATCTATCTATCTATCTATCTATCTATCTATCTATCTATCTATCTATCTATCTATCTATCTATCTATCTATCTATCTATCTATCTATCTATCTATCTATCTATCTATCTATCTATCTATCTATCTATCTATCTATCTATCTATCTATCTATCTATCTATCTATCTATCTATCTATCTATCTATCTATCTATCTATCTATCTATCTATCTATCTATCTATCTATCTATCTATCTATCTATCTATCTATCTATCTATCTATCTATCTATCTATCTATCTATCTATCTATCTATCTATCTATCTATCTATCTATCTATCTATCTATCTATCTATCTATCTATCTATCTATCTATCTATCTATCTATCTATCTATCTATCTATCTATCTATCTATCTATCTATCTATCTATCTATCTATCTATCTATCTATCTATCTATCTATCTATCTATCTATCTATCTATCTATCTATCTATCTATCTATCTATCTATCTATCTATCTATCTATCTATCTATCTATCTATCTATCTATCTATCTATCTATCTATCTATCTATCTATCTATCTATCTATCTATCTATCTATCTATCTATCTATCTATCTATCTATCTATCTATCTATCTATCTATCTATCTATCTATCTATCTATCTATCTATCTATCTATCTATCTATCTATCTATCTATCTATCTATCTATCTATCTATCTATCTATCTATCTATCTATCTATCTATCTATCTATCTATCTATCTATCTATCTATCTATCTATCTATCTATCTATCTATCTATCTATCTATCTATCTATCTATCTATCTATCTATCTATCTATCTATCTATCTATCTATCTATCTATCTATCTATCTATCTATCTATCTATCTATCTATCTATCTATCTATCTATCTATCTATCTATCTATCTATCTATCTATCTATCTATCTATCTATCTATCTATCGATCTATCTATCTATCTATCTATCTATCTATCTATCTATCTATCTATCTATCTATCTATCTATCTTGCATATATTTGAAATCAGCTCACCCTTTGGTAACTGTTGGCGAGCTCGCGGGAGGCGCTAGCAAACAGAGACATGCGGCCGCTGTTCCTTCTAGTTGTCTGGCGGCCCTTGCCAAGGTGCAGGTAGTTTATCTCGCTACGGTAAATTCTGGTGCTGGCGCCCTTATATTATAACAGGTGCTTCGTCTTGAGTGCTAGGGATTCGTTAGCGGAGGTTTTTTGAGCCCCCTCTACTACTGAGCAGCCTAGCTGTCTGCTCAGGGTGAGAAATCGAGGCCTCATTAGAACGGTTAGACGGCAAGCCCTTGACAATAGAAAATTAGGGGTCTTGCAGCTTCTCTCCGTCTGGGCCCAGTCTAACAGAAGCCGCCACTGACGCAGAGTTTTCAACTTGTCTTTGCAACAGCCGATTTTTGCGGGCGCGTTATGACGTATTTAAAATTATATACCAGCGAGAGGCGGCGGGCTGTTGATTTCAGGCGCACCTAACTGTGAGAATGCGTACTACGTACTGTGGTCAGTATTGGTCTTCATATTTTGCACGAGACGAGAACTATTTTGGACGAGAACTAAAGCATTTAGTATTTCTTGCGTACTTATTTAATTTTAAACCTAATTTTCTTTATAATTTCTCTCGAAAATTAATTTTTGCGAGCTACAAATAGGTTCTTATCTACCGTAAATGTGATAGTCTGCTATTAACAATCAAAATGCCCTCCATTGATTCGATTTACTGGAAAATATATCGATTTGACATTTTGCTGCTTGTCACTTTATCAGTCAGTCGATTGTATCCAAAGTATAGTACGATCCAAATGACTAGTGAATGAGTTCAGTTTTCCTACTAGTTGTCCCTGGGAGGACCAGAGAAATTTAAACGAGAAATCGCAGCAATCATTTTTCTATAAACCTTTAGTCTCTTCGATGATGCATGTAAAAAGGATTTTAAAAGGAAAATGAAATATTTATAGCTCGGAAATTGCATTAAAAATGCCACTGTTGAACATTTTTCGACAAACATTCATACAAAGTCCTTTCTAGCGTCAAACTATTTTTCATACATTGAAAAGCGATTAATTTAATTAACAAATTATTTTTTTAAACAAGCGTATGACATTTAGAATAAAATTTTACACAAGCATGAACTTGTTCACCCTGTCATTTATTTTTTCCTTGTTCACCCAACGAAGGAATAGTATTTAGATTCCTGTCTGTCTTTAATTAATTTTAGATGATAAAAATTCAGCTTTTAGTGATGATTCAATACTACTATAATTTATGATAGTGAACTTATTATCAACAAAATTTGAAAAACATAGCTTTTGGTACGACTGCTATCATGCACATGTAGTTGATTGAATGAAAAGACTGAATAATATATATTTTTTAATTAGTCCCATCTTGCTTTGTTTTTTTTTCAATTGAAAGTTTCACAAGCAATTACTTTACTAGTTACGCTAATAAAACGTCTGCCGAGGGAGCGATTAAAAGAATATATATAAAAACGAGGAAGACGACAAAACTGCCCATGATGGTATTTTAAACGAATGTAATTTTTTAACAAAGTATACTAAAATTCTGATAATTTTTTATAAGCCTTGGTTAAAAAGGCCGAAAATATTTTCGCTTTTTTACTTTTGCTGTATTGCTACCCTATTTTATTCTTGGTAAATTACGGTAACCACTATAAATAAATATTTTGACTCCATGTGAAAATTTCCGTGTTCCTGTCCCGTCAAAGCATAGTAATAGTGTCATATGTATTCACAGTAATTTTTTGTCTACTTTCTTAAATATGTTCGTCAGAATATTTTCAAAAGCAAATAGCATAGCTTAAAAAGTTACTAATTTCGAAAAATGGTAAGTTTGACTGATAAACTTTTATTGTGATAATACTACAAAAAAGTTTTTCTTTGTGATTAACTAAATTAGTTTTTAGTTAACCAAAACGAAATAAGTAACGCATTTAAAGAGTTGCATATTTGCTTTAGAATTTTTTTTTCGATACCTATAATGTCTTAGAATGAGAAATTTGATGATTTAAAGATGTCAGATGTAATCTTTGATTAAAAGTATTGCATTATACAACAGTAAGATAAAAATATTATTTTGCTAAAAAGTCGATTAATTACCCATATAAAAATATTTACTTCAGCTCACTAACGTAAGCTGGTTAACTGTTTGTCCAAATATCATTTTCCTATTGTCCATTTACATGAAATTTCGTACTTTGAATTTTTGAAATTATAAATCTATAACATATTTTACCCCTAGCAGCAGCTGCAGCAACCGCCGGACGAGTTCCGTGTGATCGAGCTGCGCCACATGAAGCTCGGCCACTTCCTGGCCTTCAACTGCCTGGGCAATGGAGCCATGCACGCCGCACTGTATCCGCTGACCTTGGCGCGCACCCGACTAACTGCACAGCCCGGCCGCTTAGAGTACAACGGCCTTGTCCACTGCCTGCGCTCAGTGTTGGCGCGCGAGGGTCCGCGCGGACTCTACGCCGGCGCCTGGACGCGCGCCGTTCACGTGCTGAACGCGGCCTTGGTTGGCGTCACCTACGAGACCGTGCGCGCCTCCTCCGAGCCTTTGCCGGCACCGGCGCGCGGAGCCATCGCCGGCGCATGCGCGTCGCTTGCTTCGCAGGCCCTACTGGTGCCAACTGACGTGGTCACCCAGCACATCATGCTGCTGTCGACGGCCCGGCTTAGCCCCGTCGTGGCGTCGGCCGGCGTTGCACCCGGAGCCAGCTGGTTGGGTCAGGCTGGCGCCGTCATTAGCTGGATTCGACAGAGACACGGATTGGCCGGATTCTATAAGGTGAGGGCCGTGCTTTGGTCACGTGACATTATTTAGTATGCGGCCTTCGGTAGGCACATTTTGTTCGATGAAATCTCCCTATTAATCCTAGGGCGGTTTCTGGTCCGTAGCGCTGTTCCTGCCAAACTCGGCCGCAATGTGGTCATCGTACAGCGTGTACTGCAGCTGCCTCTACGGCTGGCTCGACTCGCCGCCAAGGCTGGCCGTCCAGCTGATCTCGGCCCCATTGGCTGGCGCCACCGCCGGCCTGCTGACTAATCCCATCGACGTGCTGCGCCTGCGCGTCATGCTACAGGCCGAAAGAGGCGCCGGCGCCAGGGACGCTTTGCGCCGACTCTGGGCAGAGGAGGGCCCGGCCTGGCTAGTGAAAGGGCTCAGCGCCAGACTGGCCCAGTCGGCCCTGTTCAGCTTCCTGTTTGTGCTCTATTATGAGCCGGCTAAGCGGCTGGCGCTCAGAGACGAGTACAAAGGTGTCATATGATTTGGCCTTGTATGAGCTTGTATTTAAAAAGCGCAAATCTGATTGTAAAATTAGCTCTCCTAATGTCATTTTAGTGTTGCCTATTTGCCTATTTGGAGTCTCAATTGTTCGGTTGCGGCTACTATTGGGACCAAACAGATTCTTTTCTAGGGGCTATTTTTAATACGGTCAAGATAGCATTTCCTGGGGTCATAATGGCGTTCCCTACGGTCATAATGGCGTTCCCTACGATCAAATAGCATTCCCTACGGTCATAATGGCGTTCCTTACCTACATAATGGCGTTCCTTACGGTCATAATGGCGTTCCCTACGGTCATAATGGCGTTCGATCCTTACCTACATAATGGCGTTCCTTACGGTCATAATGGCGTTCCCTACGGTCATAATGGCGTTCCTTACCTACATAATGGCGTTCCTTACGGTCATAATGGCGTTCCCTACGGTCATAATGGCGTTCGATCCTTACCTACATAATGGCGTTCCTTACGGTCATAATGGCGTTCCCTACGGTCATAATGGCGTTCCTTACCTACATAATGGCGTTCCTTACGGTCATACTGGCGTTCCTTACGGTCATAATGGCGTTCCTTACCTACATAAGGGCGTTCCTTACGGTCATAATGGCGTTCCTTACGGTCATAATGGCGTTCCCTACGGTCATAATGGCGTTCGATCCTTACCTACATAGTGGCGTTCCTTACCTACATAATGGCATTCCTTACCTACATAATGGCGTTCCTTACCTACATAATGGCATTCCTTACGGTCATAATGGCGTTCCCTACGGCAATAATAATAACGGCGTTACTCTAATTGTCAATTAAGTGTCCAATCGGTTGCTCTCATAGCTGGTACTAATGTCCCATGAGCTCCAAATTTTACCACCCTATTCTCGCGCCCTGACGCAATTTTGAGCCCTCAATAAAAGGCAAAGTGGCAACACCGTCAATTTTTTTAGAGCTGCATTTTCGCGATTAAATATTTGTAATGCTAAAAAAGTTTAAATTTAAACCTGTAATTAAAAGATATTTAATGACATTAAATAACCTTTGCTGTTATTTAAATTGTGCTTCGCCGATATTCTACTTGCTTTGTTCCACAGATAAATTTTATTAGAATACGGATATCAAAACCTATGGAGATCCTGCGAAAGATTTTATGTTAATATATTAAATGCTATGCACTTTCTTCAGACGGATGCCTTATTACTCGTACTTACAGAAAAACAAAAATGCCCTTTAAAGTTTTTTGTTATTTTTTTCCGCAAGAATAAACACGATGTAAGGTTAAATAAAGTACTTTTCGAACTTGAATCAAAACAACAGTGCGGTGCCATGTGAAGGCCTTGCCTTGGCTGTGAAATAGCAGACCAGTTTGCATGGGAAATTCCAGTTCTATTTATAGATTTGCGCCGACAATTGCAGAATTAACTAAGTGCGTCAATGCGCAATAAGCAATAGGGCTGCCAGAAACTGGCCAAGGTCTATTGCATGGAATTCTAAACCTAAGCGTCCGAAGTGGAAACCGCTGCCTACTAATGTATATATCTAAGGTTTCCTTTTCCGTGCACTAGACTCTAGAATTCCATGAGTGGTACTTATAGCGTCGCATTTATTATAGTCAGAAATAAACCAGCCAGCCACGCTAAAGTAGAAACTGACCGTCAATATAAAGTCGCGTTGGCGGTTGGGCTTCACTTGCGTGCGCCAGTGTTGCGTACGAAACAGCACGCAGTGTCCTAGTGACTAAGAGAGCATGAAAATAAAATGATTGACCTCGCGCCGCTCCTTCATAGAGTAGCAAAAGTAGGTATAGAAAAATAATTGAATTCACTGATTCTTTCAGATCGATTTACGAATTACCGTTTGCAAATAGCTACTCGTATTTATTTGGCATTAAAAAATTGGAAAGCTGCTGATACGATATTAATATCGTATGATAAAAAAAACTAAGATTGACCATCGCAACATACAACGCTCAGCTGCATTGGTGCATAACGAGTTTAGCGCAGTTGACATACGAACATGTAGCGGAAATGAGAGCGAGGCAGTGCTGATGTGTACAAGATAAGCTGGGCTTACTGACTGTCTGGGGAGAGTGGCGGAGCTTACTGACTGTCTGGGCAGAGTGGCGGAGCTTACTGACTGTCTGGGCAGAGTGGCGGAGCTTACTGACTGTCTGGGCAGAGTGGCGGAGCTTACTGACTGTCTGGGCAGAGTGGCGGAGCTTACTGACTGTCTGGGGAGAGTGGCGGAGCTTACTGACTGTCTGGGTAGAGTGGCGGAGCTTACTGACTGTCTGGGCAGAGTGGCGGAGCTTACTGACTGTCTGGGGAGAGTGGCGGAGCTTACTGACTGTCTGGGCAGAGTGGCGGAGCTTACTGACTGTCTGGGCAGAGTGGCGGAGCTTACTGACTGTCTGGGCAGAGTGGCGGAGCTTACTGACTGTCTGGGTAGAGTGGCGGAGCTTACTGACTGTCTGGGTAGAGTGGCGGAGCTTACTGACTGTCTGGGTAGAGTGGCGGAGCTTACTGACTGTCTGGGCAGAGTGGCGGAGCTTACTGACTGTCTGGGCAGAGTGGCGGAGCTTACTGACTGTCTGGGCAGAGTGGCGGAGCTTACTGACTGTCTGGGTAGAGTGGCGGAGCTTACTGACTGTCTGGGTAGAGTGGCGGAGCTTACTGACTGTCTGGGCAGAGTGGCGGAGCTTACTGACTGTCTGGGCAGAGTGGCGGAGCTTACTGACTGTCTGGGCAGAGTGGCGGAGCTTACTGACTGTCTGGGCAGAGTGGCGGAGCTTACTGACTGTCTGGGCAGAGTGGCGGAGCTTACTGACTGTCTGGGTTAATGCCATGTTTAAAACACATAAAGAATCGCAATGTCTGGCATACAGGCAGCGTGCTTAAGAACGCGAATTAAATTGTGTATACAAGAACCAATTTACATTAACTATACTGGCTAAAATGGCAAGCTACTTTTAGTAGTAAAAACTTTTTTAATAATAAAAAATAGCTTGGCCCGAAAAAAAACCACGCAAAGGTAAGGCAAAATTTATGTGTACGCAGAGCCTCTTTTAACAGCAAAACAGATGTGGAAGCCTTTAATGGTAAGCAGTTCTTTAAAATTTGTTAAAATAGTACCAGATAGTAAAAAACTGTGCTGAACTCAACTCAATTAGGTTGCTCCAATTGCTGTTAACGCGCATCAAAACAATTTACGTAAAACCTTTCAACCATTGAAAATTTTCGCAACATTTAATTTCTAAAAGACCATGCACAATTTGTCACCAATCAAGAATTAATAAAAATTTTACGCAAAATCTCACCCATACAAATTCACACGAAATCTCAACCCTACAGATTCACACAAAATCTCAACCCTACAACTTCACACAAAATCTCACCCTTGCTAATAGACTTAATCTTAACAAAATCGCTTTTTCAGACAACTTTCTTCCAAGGCAATCCCCCGCCAATGAGATTTCTATTCAAAATTTGATTACGTCAGAAAATAAAAAAAATCTGCGAAGTCAGGAATTCGAACGCACAAGAAGCACCATTTCCTGGTCGCGGACACGGCAGAGCGGCTGAGTGATCAGTCAGCTGGGCCAGCCCTGGGCCAGCACCCGACCCAGCACCTGGTCGCACAGCTCGCGCATCGCCCTCGGCTGGCAGGCCCGCTCCAGCCAGGCCACCGACCGGCCGGACAGCTCGGCGAAGTCCGCCGCCTCACCGGTGGCCGCTTCGAACGACTCGAATAGCGCGTCCATGACGCCGCGGAATACGGCCAGCCTGATGGTGTCCGGCACTCTGGCGGAGTTCGCCGCTGCCGCCGCCGCCGACAAAGACGAAGCCAGCTGACCGGATGCCAGCAGCTGCCGGTAGCTCTCCTCGATGATTCGCAGCGCGGTTACCTGGCGGGGTGGTTCGGGGACTCAGAGGATCAAATGACAAGTTACTAAATACAATATCAGATGACATGTCAATCAATATCACAATCAGATGACATGTCAATCAATATCACAATCAGATGACATGCCACTCAATATCATAATCAAATGAAATGTCACTCAATATCATAATCAGATGACATGTCACTCAATATCATAATCAGATGACATGTCACTCAATATCATATCGGATGACATGTCACTCAATATCATATCGGATGACATGTCACTCAATATCATATCGGATGACATGTCACTCAATATCATAATCAGATGACATGTCACTCAATATCATAATCAGATGACGTGTCTCTCAATATCATAATCAGATGAAATGTCAATCAATATCATAATCAAATGAAATGTCAATCAATATCATAATCAAATAAAATGTCAATCAATATCATAATCAGATGACATGTCAATCAATATCATAATCAGATGATATGTCAATCAATATCATAATCAAATGAAATGTCAATCAATATCATAATCAAATGAAATGTCAATCAATATCATAATCAGATGACATGTCACTCAATATCATAATCAAATGAAATGTCAATCAATATCATAATCAAATGAAATGTCAATCAATATCATAATCAAATGAAATGTCAATCAATATCATAATCAAATGAAATGTCAATCAATATCATAATCAGATGAAATGTCAATCAATATCATAATCAAATGAAATGTCAATCAATATCATAATCAAATGAAATGTCAATCAATATCATAATCAGATGACATGTCAATCAATATCATAATCAGATGACATGTCAATCAATATCATAATCAGATGACATGTCAATCAATATCATAATCAAATGAAATGTCAATCAATATCATGATCAAATGAAATGTCAATCAATATCATAATCAAATGAAATGTCAATCAATATCATAATCAGATGACATGTCACTCAATATCATAATCAAATGAAATGTCAATCAATATCATAATCAAATGAAATCTCAATCAATATCATAATCAAATGAAATGTCAATCAATATCATAATCAAATGAAATGTCACTCAATATCATAATCAAATGAAATGTCAACCAAATCATAATCAGATGCGATGTAAGGAAAAAAGCTTGGGAATCAGGAAAAAATTCTCACCTGCTTTCTCAACGAGTCCAGCTCAGCCCGCTGCAATTCCCGCTGCCTATTGAGCGTCTCCATGTGCCGGATGGAGCGCTGCAGAATGGTCGCCTTGCTGAGCGTCCCGCCGCCGCCCCCGCTGCCGCCTGCCTGAACCAATTCGGCGAGCTTCTCGTAGCCCAGCTTGATGCTGTCGCGCCGTTTCTGCTCGGACTGAAGGTGCAACTCCCGACGCCTGTCGGCGGCTGCCAGAGCGGCCGCGGCCGACGAAGCGCTGTCATCGTCTGGCTGTTTTTGCTGCTGTTGTTTTTGCTGCTCCAATTGGTCCGGTTGCCTGGCGCCAAACATGGCCTGCAATAATTGCCAGCTTTTATTTATTCAATCAAAATGTCGTTTTTATTTCATTTCGTAAATTAGATACCAGCTGGAAAAATGATATGTGTTTTGTACCAAAATGTCACCCTATGATATGTGTTTTGTACCAAAATGTCACCCTATGATATGTGTTTTGTACCAAAATGTCACCCTATGATATGTGTTTTGTACCAAAATGTCACCCTATGATATGTGTTTTGTACCAAAATGTCACCCTATGATATGTGTTTTGTATCAAAATGTCACCCTATGATATGTGTTTTGTACCAAAATGTCACCCTATGATATGTGTTTTGTACCAAAATGTCACCCTATGATATGTGTTTTGTATCAAAATGTCACCCTATGATATGTGTTTTGTACCAAAATGTCACCCTATGATATGTGTTTTGTATCAAAATGTCACCCTATGATATGTGTTTTGTATCAAAATGTCACCCTATGATATGTGTTTTGTACCAAAATGTCACCCTATGATATGTGTTTTGTATCAAAATGTCACCCTATGATATGTGTTTTGTATCAAAATGTCACCCTATGATATGTGTTTTGTACCAAGAATGTCACCCTATGATATGTGTTTTGTATCAAAATGTCACCCTATGATATGTGTTTTGTACCAAAATGTCACCCTATGATATGTGTTTTGTAACAAAATCTCACCCTATGATATGTGTTTTGTAACAAAATCTCACCCTATGATATGTTTTGTATCAAAATCTCACCGTATGATATGTGTTTTGTACCAAAATGTCACCCTATGATATGTGTTTTGTATCAAAATGTCACCCTATGATATGTGTTTTGTATCAAAATGTCACCCTATGATATGTGTTTTGTACCATAATGTCACCCTATGATATGTGTTTTGTATCAAAATCTCACCCTATGATATGTTTTGTATCAAAATCTCACCCTATGATATGTTTTGTATCAAAATCTCACCGTATGATATGTGTTTTGTATCAAAATCTCACCCTATGATATGTGTTTTGTATCAAAATCTCACCCTATGATATGTTTTGTATCAAAATCTCACCCTATGATATGTTTTGTATCAAAATCTCACCGTATGATATGTGTTTTGTACCAAAATGTCACCCTATGATATGTGTTTTGTATCAAAATGTCACCCTATGATATGTGTTTTGTATCAAAATGTCACCCTATGATATGTGTTTTGTACCATAATGTCACCCTATGATATGTGTTTTGTATCAAAATCTCACCCTATGATATGTTTTGTATCAAAATCTCACCCTATGATATGTTTTGTATCAAAATCTCACCGTATGATATGTGTTTTGTATCAAAATCTCACCCTATGATATGTGTTTTGTATCAAAATCTCACCCTATGATATGTTTTGTATCAAAATCTCACCCTATGATATGTTTTGTATCAAAATCTCACCCTATGATATGTGTTTTGTACCAAAAGCTCACCCTATGATATGTGATTTGTACCAAAATGTCACCTATGAGAGAGATTTCTATTGAAGCCTCACCTATCATAGAGATGTGTTATCAAAATCTCACCCCATGATAGAGATTCGTACCAAAATCTCGCCCATAATTAGTGATTGGTATCAAAGTCTCACCTATGAAAGACATGTGTTACCAAAATCTACATTATGAATCTCCTTATATCGTAGGTATTTGGATCAAGATCTCACCCCATGATATTTCGTAGTGATTCGTACCGAAATCCCTAAATTAGTTAATTAACGCAGATAAAATCCTAACCAATAATTCACACTAGTGTCCGATCTAAACTACTTTCACCAATATAAGATGCCTACTTGCTCTATAAATATTCAATTGAAAAGAATGGCTAACAAAGCAAAACAAGATGACAAAAAGTCTCGATTTTTTATTTGAAAACATATCGAACTAATTATGCCTATAATTCTGAATAAACCACGGGCAACACGCACGTGAGTAACAGATGTGCACAAGTGATTAGAAAAAGGTGTTGGAGAAAAGCGTGAAAAGGCCTTCATTTTGCCGCTTAAAACAGATTTGAAAAGTGATTTAGTAAAAGAGAGTAAAGTAATAATATTTTTGCATACATTAAGCTGTATCAATTGACAAGCGTAAAAATCTATATAGGAATGCTTTCGAGATTTTTACAAAAAAAAGTTCAAAGATGGCTTGCGGATAGTGGCTTGCTCTATCTCTCTTACAGCCAGTCTTTTTGTGTCTTTCTGCATTATAACTGGTAGCTTTAAGTATTTGACACTTAAGAGTTTTAGTTGATTTGTGCCCAAATCGAGTGTGACCAGCTTAGTTACGAGCGTAGTATGTGATTGGCTATACAAATAATGCACAAACATAGCAATTATATACTACTTAACAGACGCGCAAGCTCAGGCACAGACATTCTATGTTTGAAAGTACGAAACTGGAAAGCAGAAGACAGAAGCAACAAAATTATAGAAAGAAAACAACAGATAAATAGCTAATTTTTGTCCATTTATCAAGACAGCAAACTGTGTTAAAAATTGCAACTTTTTTTGCTTTTTCAAAAAAAGCGTTATAAGTGTTTACAGCAATTTAACTAAGGCAATGATCATACTGTGTACAATATAAAGTTAATTGGGGTTAATTTCATCTGATTATTGCAAGCCTTGGTTGGAATCGAAAAATAAAGTACAAAGATTTTGTTGCCTGCAAGATTAGTGATTAATAATAGCTAACTTGATGATGCAACTATGTCGAAAAGAGCAAAAATGCCTATTACGCAAGCACGAGTAACCACACACTGACACACCCAATAACCGTCATCCGAGATCTTAAAAATTTCCTTTTAATTTAAGAGCAGCAGCCTTTCTTTGATGTTTCAGCCTGCTGCTGCTTCAGATTGATGGTGCTGCGCTCCTGACGGGGCACCCAGGACGTTGGTCCGGGCTCCTCATGGGACACCTTGTCGTAGACTATTTTGTACACGGCTGCGGTATAGTGAGTGAAGCGATGGTCTTTGTTCTTATAGGGCATAAATACGTCCCAGCATAAGTATTTACCTCAACTTTTGCGCTGGTAGGGATCTTTTACTGAGCGTACAGTGAATAATATGGAGCTACGGGAGTATCAGGGGCAGGGAAGATATAAAGGGAGCGAGGGGAGTTAGCGGGGGAGTTAGCACGGGAGTTAGCAGGGGAGTTAGTGGGGGAGTTAGCAGGGGAGTTAGTGGGGGAGTTAGTAGGGGAGTTAGTAAGGGAAGCAGGGGAGTTAGCGGGGGATTTAGAAGGGGAGTTAGCAGGGGAGTTAGTAGAGGAAGCAGGGGAGTTAGAGGGGGAGTTAGAAGGGGAGTTAGCAGGGAGTTAGCGGGGGAGTTAGAAGGGGAGTTAGCAGGGGAGTTAGCGGGGGAGTTAGCGGGGGAGTTAGCATGGGGGTAGCAGGGGAGGCAGGGGAGTCAAAAGGGGAGTCAAAAGGGGAGGCAGGAGTGGTATGGAAGAGCCTGGGAAGTTATCATGGAAGCATCTGCACCAAAGCAATTGAAAAGTGCTGTCACCAGTGAGAATCTGCACGAAGGCCTCCTCAACATTAGTGGCATCAAGCGCGCTGGTCTCAATGAAGCTCAGCTTGTTCCGCTCGGCAAAGGCCCTGGCCTCGTCAGTAGGAACAGCGCGCAGGTGCCTGAGATCGCACTTGTTGCCAACCAGGGCAATCACGATGTTTTGATCGGCGTGGTCGCGCAGTTCCCGCAGCCAGCGCTCGCAATTCTCGTAGCTCTGGTGCTTAGCGATGTCGTACACCAGTAGCGCCCCCACCGCGCCTCTGTAATAGGCCGAAGTGATGGCTCGGTACCTGGTTAAGGTGAATTGTAGGGACATTAGAGTGCTGAAAATCTTTATTAAAGAAATAGCAACAAGAAAATTTTGAGCATAACACTGCGAAGAAAGAGATTAATAACTTGCAGGATTTCATAGAAAATTTCATTGAAATTATAAAGTTGTTATTTACCTCTCCTGTCCAGCAGTGTCCCAGATCTGACTCTTAATGACCTTGCCATCGACTTGGATGCTTCTGGTGGCAAACTCCACTCCAATGGTGCTCTTTGATTCTAAATTGAATTCGTTCCTTGTAAAACGACTAAGCAGGTTCGATTTTCCAACACCCGAATCGCCAATTAGGACAACTAAAAATATGAAAGAATTTTTGGACTTGAGCTTCAATATAATCTTATTCTAAATAGTTGCTAAAAGAAGACGTTTGTAGAAAAAGTAAGTAACTACTAACCCAATTACATACTGTCATGACAACTAAAAGGCTAATTAAAAAATTTCTCGAAGCTAATAGGCTCTTCTGAAATCGATTAGGCTAGTTTTGATGTGGATCTTCTTTTCATCATCTAAAAAATGACTTTCAATTAAAAATTTTTTATGTATTTTATCGGTTAAAAAGGAAAAAATACTAGAAAAAAGTAAAGTTCTTTGATAGTTTTTTAAAACTAGTAGGTTAAAAATAGCTTTTTTCCATATTCAAACAGAAATATTTGGTGCCAAAAGGATAAAAAAAATCTATGACCCTGAGACTGAAAAAATGATTCAACTTTTTTAGTTTGTAGATTTGGCAACAAGTGTAATATCAAAGTATTTATTGTACTAGTTACTTACAGCACTGCAGTGGCACTTAGCCATAAGTGCTCAATTTATTTAAAAAAATTAGCTTGAAAATTATTCGATTACAAACAAAGATGTATAAAAATACAAATGTATTATGATATACTAAATAAGCTTAGGAAATTATAGTAAAACTTAAAGGATGTGTGTAGCTAATGGAGTTATTACCTTTAAATAAATAGTCATATTCATCGTCACGTGCTGCCATTATAAATAAAACTAAATGCGTTATCTAACTTTGAAGATTTTGCGTGACTAAAAACAAAGGCGCAATGACACAGTGATTGATTTTTATTCGGTGGTCAAAAATATCCGCATTAAAATCTCGTATCAAATTTTTGAATACTTTAGCAACAGATAAAACAAACATAATGTCTATGAGAAAATTATTTATCAATAAATTCTCGTATTCGTTGTATCCTAGCACTTTGAAATCAGTTTTATGTCAACAGTAAATTACAACACATTGCTATGTTTGGATTGCTGATGAATCTGAGTATAGTAATCCATTAGTACATTTACTACATTCACTTATTCTTGTGATGCATGTGCGCATGCTGCATGTATGCTTGCATGAATTTATTTTCTGATACTGTGATAATAAGTATCCAAAACGTTGATCGACTTACGCAAAAGATAAATTCTGTCGATATTTCTGCAACAGTTTATGTGCCGCAAAACATCCATACACAAATGCATCGACATGATAAAAATTTACTTTTTTAATACTTTCATAAATGTCGTCGTTTTCTGGAAAAATCCAAAAAACCATTATTATATATTTATAATATATGTTCTTGAAATACAATGATCCCATAAAATTCATTTTATGAGAAGTGCAGGTTTATTTTTATAGATTCAGTCTTTTATAATTAGTGACCCTGATAATCATATTTGCAATTCAGGAGTAAACACATAACATGCATTCATACCACGTCAATTAAATAATAAAGCACATGTCGCATAATTGTATCGATATCGTATTTGACGTGAATTTCGAATTTTTTTTCATTTAGATGTCTCCTGTCTGTATTTTATCTTGCGCTAAAGATAACGTAATTCTCTCGTAAATACTATTACGGTCATAAAACATTTTAAAAGTTAGATTAGTGAGCGTGAAAATTTCAGTCTTTGTTCCTAAATCTAGGCAAAGATAAAATGATAAATATACGCAAAGTGAAAAACTGGGTTACAGCAAAAAACTGCAAAATATTTTTTGCATGAATTACGAGCTATAAAAAGTTACGCACATGGACATCACGTGACTTTTACATAATTATACGAGCATCGATGAAATGAACAAGAATAAACAAGAGCATATATATGCTGATGATTCTAACAAAATTTTACTGTTTATATATTGGCGGCTTGACCCGGATTGGTAGGGGACGCGAAGGGCCCGCGCCGGAGGCCGCGTGCTGCCCGCAGTTGAACTGTTGCACCATGGATTGCACCGACAATGGCTGGCTACTGGAGTCTGCGGCTGCGCTGCTTGTCACCGATGCTTTTACTGGATTCGAAGTTGCTTTTGTCGGTTTATTTGCAGGTTTGGGTGCAGTTCCTGGCTTCGGAGCAGGTGCTGGTTTCGGAACAGGTTTTTGTTTGGGAATTGGTGCTTGTTTCGGAACAGGTGCCGGTTTCGGAACTGCCGCTGCTTTCGGAACAGGCGCTGGTTTTGTAACAGTTGCCGGTTTTGGAATAGGTGCTGGTTTTGGAACAGGTGCTGGTTTTGGAACAGGTGCCGGTTTCGGAACAGTTGCCGGTTTTGGAACAGGTGCTGGTTTCGGAACAGGTGTTGGTTTCGGAACAGGTGTTAGTTTAGGAACAGTTGTTGGTTTCGGTACAGGTAGTGGTCTCGAACTTGGGATGGGTTGCGTTGGTCTGTTAGGTAAAACTAACGCTCCGGGTGTCCTCTGGTTGCCGGGTTCTCGGCTAAAAAATATTGTGAACTGATTGTTTAGAATCAACTGCTTGTCCGGAACAATTTAAGCTGCCTGTAGCGCAAGATCTCAGCTTTGATAAAATCCCAGTAGGGATCTCACCTTTCCGTGGACCTCAGCGGCCCGCTGATCTCTAGCCGAACGCCTGTTCCGGCGAATCTCTGCCCCGCTTGCGACACCTTCGCGGACAACGACTGATGGGCACGAGGCTGAGACCGGCGGCTGAGCAGAAAGCATCGGCTGCTGCCGCCGCCACCTCCGCCGCCGCGGACAGCCACATAGGCGGCCCCGGCTGCGGCTGCCAGACACAGCAGGCTGACCATCACAGCCGCAACGACGCCCGCCGCACTCAGGCCGCCCGCTGACGGCCCGGCGGGTCCGCTGTCAACGCTTCCACCGTTGCCGGGCCACCAACAGTTTGGCGGAGCGAATCCGGGCGGGCAGTGACAGTTGCCGCGCGAGTTGACCGTTCCGCCGTTGTGACAAATGCCGCCAGCAACGACTGTCTGGTTGCGAACAACCGCAGCTGATTGGCAGGCACCCGCAAGGCACATTCTTTCGCTGCCGCTGCCGAGATCACAGCGCGCCCCGTCAGGCACCAGATCCGGTCCGCGCACCTTCGGACTGTAGTTGCAACTGACGGTGCCGCAGCTCCGTCCTCCCGACATCTGCACCTGGTGGCACAGTGCGCCCGGACCAGATGGAAACTGGCCGCGAATGTCTGAGCACATCAGCTTTTCGCATTGGCTGCTCATCGGTCCTTCTAAGGGACACCACGATCTCTGCGAGCAGAGGTAGCTAAGCATTATTAGACCTTGATCTGAGTATCAAAGTATTCAAACTTATAACTAATAAGCATTAAAGATAAGGTTTCATATAAAAGTGTCCTAATAGTCGGGGCTTCCTTGATTGTTAATCAACGATGAGAATTGTGAAGTATTCGGCAAGTATGTTTGAAAACGATTGCCTGCCATTCAGAGACAAATATGGAGGGAAAAATAGGACGGAGAGATGGTATGTTTTTCAGCCAATCAGAGACAGTGTGGGAAGAAAGTGTGAAATGATAACTGGGAGTAGCTTAATAAGTCCGCAAGCCAATCAGACACAACGTTGGGGTAAGAAAGTGTGAAATGATAACTGGGCATGGGAGTAGCTTGATAATAGGGCCACTAGCCAATCAGAAACAATGTGGGGGTAAGAAAGAGGGAAATGATAACTGGGCATAGGAATAGCTTAATGAGGCCGCTAGCTAGTCATATACAAAGTGGGGGCAAGAAATTGTGAAATGGTAGCTGAAGATAGCTTGATAAGGCCGCTAGCCAATCAGAGACAATGTGGGGGTACGAGCGTAAGAAAGTGTGAAATAATAACACCATGAAGTTTGCTGCGAAGAAGAAATATCAAAATTATAGTAATTGAAGTTTAAAAAAAATTAATCAAAGCACAGTCAGACAAAACAGATAAACTCGTGTGGCGAAAGTTGCTCACAGCATCCTCAGCCGCCGGTCCCCATAGCAGCTTGCACTGCGCCCTCGCGGAGCCGCACTCTCCACCCGCGCAGAAATCGCTGCCGCACGGCGTCCCGTCTCGAGCAGCGACGTCAGCCGGGCAGGCGGGGCTGACGCCATCGCAAAATTCGGGCAAATCGCACTGACTGGTGCCGGCGCGGCAGACCGTGCCAGATGGGTGCGGCCGGCAGGTGGCCAGGTCGCAGCAGCGGCCAGCGGCGCAGGAGGCGTTCCCGGCCAGCTGGCAGGTGGCGGCGTCGCAACAGATGTTGCTTCTGCATGGGAGAAGTTTGTAACAACTTGCAGCGTTCAAGTTTGTCGCTCAACGTTCAATCTAATGGCTTACGCATCGCTTTGACCGCCTTGGCAGCCGCTCTCGCCGCCGCAGTCGCAGGCCTCGCCAGGCTCCAACAGGCCGTTGCCGCACACGGAAGTCGGCAAGTTTGAGGCGACGGGCAGCCGAAAGTCGCCCCAGGCGGCGGCCTCAGGTCGCGGCAGCATCAGGCAGTGCCGGAAGCCGGAGTCCAAGAACTCCACCAGCGCGTCCACGGAGCAGTCGGACCAGCCGATGTGGCGCCAGTCGCTAACCGGATGCGCTGTTGGGCTCATCGCGCACGCTGCAGTTGGACAGCGGCAGATCCTGCCCGGATACTCGTTGTCATGATTGACGCCCAGGTTGTGCGCCAGCTCGTGAGCCATCACCAGGCCAGTGGTGGCGAATGTGCCGGATGCGTGACTCGACTGCGTTGAGGATTAGTTAGTTGCACCGCATGATGTTAATGAGGTTGCTTGCTTGTGATTTATCTAGCTGGTGTGATAAGTGCTGTTTTCTGACCACAATGTCTGATTGAATGTGATTTTGGTGTGTGAATAAGTGATTTAATGTGATTTTGGTGTGTGAATAAGTGATTGAAAGTGATTGTGGTGTGTGAATTAGTGATTAAATGTGATAGTGGTGTGTGAATAAGTGATTGAAAGTGATTGTGGTGTGTGAATTAGTGATTAAATGTGATAGTGGTGTGTGAATTAGTGATTGAATGTGATTTTGGTGTGTGAATAAGTGATTGAATATGATTTTGGTGTGTGAATAAGTGATTGAATGTGATTGTGGTGTTTGAATTAGTGATTGAATGTGATTTTGGTGTGTGAATAAGTGATTGAATGTGATTGTGGTGTGTGAATTAGTGATTGAATGTGATTGTGGTGTGTGAATTAGTGATTGAATGTGATTTTGGTGTGTGAATAAGTGATTTAATGTGATTGTGGTGTGTGAATTAGTGATTGAATGTGATTGTGGTGTGTGAATTAGTGATTGAAATAGTGATTGAATGTGATTGCAGTTGTGAATTAGTGATTGAATGTGATTGTGGTGTGTGAATTAGTGATCAAATGTGATTGTATTGTGTGAATTAGTGATTAAATGTGATTGTATTGTGTGAATTAGTGTTGATTGTGATTGTGGTGTGCGAATTAGTGATTGAATGTGATTGTGGTGTGTGAATTAGTGATTGATTGTGATTGTGGTGTGTGAATTAGTGATTAAATGTGATTGTGGTGTGTGAATTAGTGATTGAATGTGATTGTGGTGTGTGAATAAGTGATTGAATGTGATTGTGATGTGTGAATAAGTGATTGAATGTGATTGTGGTGTGTGAATAAGTGATTGAATGTGATTGGGGTGTGTGAATAAGTGATTGAATGTGATTGTGGTGTGTGAATTAGTGATCAAATGTGATTGTGGTGTGTGAATTAGTGATTAAATGTGATTGTATTGTGTGAATTAGTGTTGATTGTGATTGTGGTGTGCGAATTAGTGATTGAATGTGATTGTGGTGTGTGAATTAGTGATTGATTGTGATTGTGGTGTGTGAATTAGTGATTAAATGCGATTGTGGTGTGTGAATTAGTGATTGAATGTGATTGTGGTGTGTGGATAAGTGATTGAATGGGATTTTTGTGTGTGAATAAGTGATTGAATGTGATTGTGGTGTGTGAATAAGTGATTGAATGTGATTGTGATGTGTGAATAAGTGATTGAATGTGATTGTGGTGTGTGAATAAGTGATTGAATGTGATTGGGGTGTGTGAATAAGTGATTGAATGTGATTGTGGTGTGTGAATTAGTGATTGATTGTGATTGTGGTGTGTGAATTAGTGATTAAATGTGATTGTGGTGTGTGAATTAGTGATTGAATGTGATTGTGGTGTGTGGATAAGTGATTGAATGGGATTTTTGTGTGTGAATAAGTGATTGAATGTGATTGTGGTGTGTGAATAAGTGATTGAATGTGATTGTGATGTGTGAATAAGTGATTGAATGTGATTGTGGTGTGTGAATAAGTGATTGAATGTGATTGGGGTGTGTGAATAAGTGATTGAATGTGATTGTGGTGTGTGAATTAGTGATCAAATGTGATTGTGGTGTGTGAATTAGTGATTAAATGTGATTGTATTGTGTGAATTAGTGTTGATTGTGATTGTGGTGTGCGAATTAGTGATTGAATGTGATTGTGGTGTGTGAATAAGTGATTGAATGTGATTTGTGTGTGTGTGATTGAGTGATTGATTGTTTGTAATGTTTGATATTGTTTGATTGTGATTAAATTTAACTTGAAAGATTGTCATTTTTGCAATAATTTAACTTTTTTATGTGATTTTCCCAATAATTTTAAATGGTTAATTTTATTTAAATTTAGTTTCTTAGTTTACAGAATAAATACATTGAATCGCTCACCACTGAGAAGGAGGCGCAGTCGCTCATTGAGCACATGGTTGATAGCGATGCCAGGCCAGTTGTTGAGCCGTAATATGCTCTGCCGCTGGAATTTTTCGGTTACAGACTGTCTGTCACTAGCTATTGTAAATCTGCATATGAAACTGCAAGTTCAACCTTACTTGAGCAAGTGGACGCAGTCATATTCAAGAAAACTTTCGATTCGCAGGTGAGCATACTTTTTCACTAGGCTCAGAGTACCAGACGCGTTATTGTGCGAGTCAACAAAATCATAGCCAGGCTGAGTCGAGGTGTGAATGTCCAGTGCGGTCACCGCTATGTGCACATTGAATAGGCGATACATCTGAAAATAAACAGTGCGTAACGTGTCGAATTTATTACTAGGACAACTTAAGTAGAAGGACTCGGAACTCGTAAATGGTGGCAAAAGTTTTTGAAGGCCGATTTCAAAATGCCACCGTTTCCGAACGATTGCACATATAAGGCTAATTCTTTCGTTAGAATCGTTGAAATTAATTCTTTTTTCAGATGAACTTACTTTCAAGGCTCTCGGTGTATGTTGTTGCAAGAAAAATGTACAGTAAATAACTAAATACCTATAGTACCGTATGGAAGCGATACCTAGCTGTTTTAATCATATAAAGTTGCGTCACACAAATTAGGTGCTTAATTTGTCAAACAGACTTAGTTACGAGGAACAAATAGTCCTCAGAGCCTAGTTTTCTCGCAAGTGCAAGCCCCTAAGGCTTGCTTTGATAAAAATAAAGAAGACAGTAAATAGCGCCGATGCTCCAGACAAAATTTCTAAACAAATTTGAAAAAAGTTAATATAGAGACCTTTTTTTCCTATATGTAAATAAATAAACTCGCATGACTAAATCACAATAAATAGTAACAAAATTGGGTCTTGAAGTCCACATTCTAAAGGCGCTGCTTTAAATGATGAAAAATCTGAAAATTTCCCATCTCGCTAATGTAATTTTCGATGAAAATCGGCCTTCAATACTTTTTCCAGGAAAGCTGAGTTCCGAGTCCTCTATAACACGTAATTAAGCTGTCCTTGATTTATTACTTGCAAGTAGTCTGTGTTGAGTATTTTCCAAGCATTCGAGAGAGGGATAGGGTGGCAAAAGGAGGCAACTAAAGTGGTCATAAAACTCGCATGAGGAATAGCAAAGCGAGTGCATAAACTTACATTATTCGCAATGCTCACTATGCTCTGAACTGCGTCAATCACAGCCGCCTGACTTGATGAATGAAGTTTGTACTGCAAAGTGAATTTTATGCATTTAGTGAAATGAAAATTATTTTCATTATTGTAAATGCCGTTTGGTTGTCATGGCCACATCTGTAGCCATAGTAACAGCCCGTTGCAAAGGCTGTTTAGCTTGGCCAAAAAATTTTAGGTGATTTCCTGTAAAGTGAACTTTGGTCATTAACCCACACCCTCTCAACCTGTAATTTCTTGTGCATATGCATGAGACAAGCAGATCAGAGGTATGATGCTATGTTTTCAGCTTCGCGCTGCTTGCTTTGCCAAATCTGCTTAGGGTACGTCAAAACCGAGTGCAAAAGAGTTAACGGCAGAATGTAATTAGCTATATTTATCTTCATCTAAAAACCATATTCTTTCCAAAATTGCAGCACATTAAAATACGTATATTTATAATAAATACTTTTTTCCAATCATACTATCAAATGTCTAAAAAAAACAACACCAGGACATTGGACCCTCATACTTCAATAAAAATTCCGATAAGCTAATTTTAAGTAAAGTTAAAAATCGCTTATTGAAGAAATCAGACAATCACACAGCTGAGCAATCAGACAATCACACAGCTGAGCAATCAGACAAGCACACAGCTGAGCAATCAGACAAGCACACAGCTGAGCAATCAGACAAGCACACAGCTGAGCAATCAGACAAGCACACAGCTGAGCAATCAGACAAGCACACAGCTGAGCAATCAGACAAGCACACAGCTGAGCAATCAGACAAGCACACAGCTGAGCAATCAGACAAGCACACAGCTGAGCAATCAGACAAGCACACAGCTGAGCAATCAGACAAGCACACAGCTGAGCAATCAGACAAGCACACAGCTGAGCAATCAGACAAGCACACAGCTGAGCAATCAGACAAGCACACAGCTGAGCAATCAGACAAGCACACAGCTGAGCAATCAGACAAGCACACAGCTGAGCAATCAGACAAGCACACAGCTGAGCAATCAGACAAGCACACAGCTGAGCAATCAGACAAGCACACAGCTGAGCAATCAGACAAGCACACAGCTGAGCAATCAGACAAGCACACAGCTGAGCAATCAGACAAGCACACAGCTGAGCAATCAGACAAGCACACAGCTGAGCAATCAGACAAGCACACAGCTGAGCAATCAGACAAGCACACAGCTGAGCAATCAGACAAGCACACAGCTGAGCAATCAGACAAGCACACAGCTGAGCAATCAGACAAGCACACAGCTGAGCAATCAGACAAGCACACAGCTGAGCAATCAGACAAGCATACAGCTGAGCAATCAGACAAGCACACAGCTGAGCAATCAGACAAGCACACAGCTGGCCCGCATTGCAAAGAATTCCGCTTACAAATCCATAGTCGGCAATGGTGTAGAGCTGCAGAATGAACGGGCCTTTTTTGGTAAGAACTGGCCGTGACAAATCCAATTTGATTGGCCTCGACACAGCAAGGGAGCGACGGCTGCGGATCTGTTTGTTGGTCAATGAAATGGACTTTTACATTTTCCATTTAACCATTAACTATCTAACTGAGTTCATAATGGTGAAATTTCAAGGCCCTCTAATGGGGGTCGACTAATCAGAGACATCCTGGTACACTCCGGAGCACTTTGGGCACCTGCACCCTTCAAATAATCCTGAATTGAAGTCCTTATTTGTAAGTTGCTTGGTCGTGCAAAAGTAAATTTATAAAATTCGAATCTAATTTGGTCTCGCAAGTCTTACTAATCACTAAGCGTCCATTACTTTAATTAGAATAATTTAATTGGACAAATTTCTCACTAGTCGAAGGCTTAACCTGAAGAAGACGAAAGTTAAATTGGTAAATTCTAAACTGCCATGATGCTTATCTGATAGCTAGGACTGGATAGAACTGGTTTGGTACCACCAGCTGTTTAAGACAGCGATTTAAAAGCTATTAGTAAAACGCTTTCGTTCATCTGGGTGCAGACCACGTGCTATGATGTTGACACATGATTCATAAATGACTGTAACTATTACTCATGTTTTACCACTAACAGATGATGGACAGGTAGGACAGGAATTTTTTTACTCACGATAAGAGTGCCGCCACCCATCGCTTTAGTCAGCTGTTCCGGAGACACTGGAAATCATATGAGTTCGACATTAAATTAGCTACTGATGGTTCTTACCAATTTCAAGTATTTTACTAATGCATGGCTTTACAAATATACTGACTCATGAAAATGTGACTGGCCAGCTTCTCGTGAGCCGACTCGAGCTTCATCCGAAGCTGAATGCCGGCCGCTGCCGGATACAGGCTGACCAGATAGACTGGGGCGTTGGAGTGTCCGATTCTCAGCCGGTGCCCCGTTGGCCGAATGTGACCGAGGTGCGTGTCATTTATTGGCAGCACGCCGCTGAAAATAAGGAACTGCTGCCACTGACTGCTCTGGTCTCTGCCAGTATGTCTGTCTGTCTGTCTGTCTGTCTGTCTGTCTGTCTGTCTGTCTGTCTGTCTGTCTGTCTGACTGTCTGTCTGTCTGTCTGTCTGTCTGTCTGTCTGTCTGTCTGTCTGTCTGTCTGTCTGTCTGTCTGTCTGTCTGACTGTCTGTCTGTCTGTCTGTCTGTCTGTCTGTCTGTCTGTCTGTCTGTCTGTCTGTCTGTCTGTCTGTCTGTCTGTCTGTCTGTCTGTCTGTCTGTCTGTCTGTCTGTCTGTCTGTCTGTCTGTCTGTCTGTCTGTCTGTCTATCTGTCTGTCTGTCTGTCTGTCTGTCTGTCTATCTGTCTGTCTGTCTGTCTGTCTGTCTGTCTGACTGTCTGTCTGTCTGTGTGTAGGCCAAGCCTGAATCTGGCAGTCAGTCACTCACTGCAGCAGTCCGGAGCAAAGCGAAGCCACTCCGGGCTGTGCGTCGTTTGATCCATTTTTGGTCACCGCCGGCCATACAGAGAAATGGCACTGCGACCTGTGCCGGACGAAGCTAGATCGACCCTGGCCCCGAACTCCCATCAGTCGCACGGGAAAGTCCTGTGGCCTGAATAGGTTATTAAAAGTGATAACGAAATGCCGAGCAAAATGCTTAAATTCAGTTTCAATTTAAAAAGTTCAGACATACTTTTTGATGGCAAGGTAAAATGTGTAGCGACGCTTGGATGGCATGACAATGACTTCTAAGACCAGATCTCGGCCGAGGCCCTGTCATGAGTAACACATTGCTTGCAAAGCCCCATGATTAGTCAAATTCACGCGTTAATAACCTTCCTATTGGGGCCCCAAATTATTGGATAATTGTACAATCTAAACTTACGCGTAAGCATCACTAGCGACAATAGGGTCTATCCATCCATTTGGCTATCTATCTATCTATCTATCTATCTATCTATCTATCTATCTATCTATCTATCTATCTATCTATCTATCTATCTATCTATCTATCTATCTATCTATCTATCTATCTATCTATCTATCTATCTATCTATCTATCTATCTATCTATCTATCTATCTATCTATCTATCTATCTATCTATCTATCTATCTATCTATCTATCTATCTATCTATCTATCTATCTATCTATCTATCTATCTATCTATCTATCTATCTATCTATCTATCTATCTATCTATCTATCTATCTATCTATCTATCTATCTATCTATCTATCTATCTATCTATCTATCTATCTATCTATCTATCTATCTATCTATCTATCTATCTATCTATCTATCTATCTATCTATCTATCTATCTATCTATCTATCTATCTATCTATCTATCTATCTATCTATCTATCTATCTATCTATCTATCTATCTATCTATCTATCTATCTATCTATCTATCTATCTATCTATCTATCTATCTATCTATCTATCTATCTATCTATCTATCTATCTATCTATCTATCTATCTATCTATCTATCTATCTATCTATCTATCTATCTATCTATCTATCTATCTATCTATCTATCTATCTATCTATCTATCTATCTATCTATCTATCTATCTATCTATCTATCTATCTATCTATCTATCTATCTATCTATCTATCTATCTATCTATCTATCTATCTATCTATCTATCTATCTATCTATCTATCTATCTATCTATCTATCTATCTATCTATCTATCTATCTATCTATCTATCTATCTATCTATCTATCTATCTATCTATCTATCTATCTATCTATCTATCTATCTATCTATCTATCTATCTATCTATCTATCTATCTATCTATCTATCTATCTATCTATCTATCTATCTATCTATCTATCTATCTATCTATCTATCTATCTATCTATCTATCTATCTATCTATCTATCTATCTATCTATCTATCTATCTATCTATCTATCTATCTATCTATCTATCTATCTATCTATCTATCTATCTATCTATCTATCTATCTATCTATCTATCTATCTATCTATCTATCTATCTATCTATCTATCTATCTATCTATCTATCTATCTATCTATCTATCTATCTATCTATCTATCTATCTATCTATCTATCTATCTATCTATCTATCTATCTATCTATCTATCTATCTATCTATCTATCTATCTATCTATCTATCTATCTATCTATCTATCTATCTATCTATCTATCTATCTATCTATCTATCTATCTATCTATCTATCTATCTATCTATCTATCTATCTATCTATCTATCTATCTATCTATCTATCTATCTATCTATCTATCTATCTATCTATCTATCTATCTATCTATCTATCTATCTATCTATCTATCTATCTATCTATCTATCTATCTATCTATCTATCTATCTATCTATCTATCTATCTATCTATCTATCTATCTATCTATCTATCTATCTATCTATCTATCTATCTATCTATCTATCTATCTATCTATCTATCTATCTATCTATCTATCTATCTATCTATCTATCTATCTATCTATCTATCTATCTATCTATCTATCTATCTATCTATCTATCTATCTATCTATCTATCTATCTATCTATCTATCTATCTATCTATCTATCTATCTATCTATCTATCTATCTATCTATCTATCTATCTATCTATCTATCTATCTATCTATCTATCTATCTATCTATCTATCTATCTATCTATCTATCTATCTATCTATCTATCTATCTATCTATCTATCTATCTATCTATCTATCTATCTATCTATCTATCTATCTATCTATCTATCTATCTATCTATCTATCTATCTATCTATCTATCTATCTATCTATCTATCTATCTATCTATCTATCTATCTATCTATCTATCTATCTATCTATCTATCTATCTATCTATCTATCTATCTATCTATCTATCTATCTATCTATCTATCTATCTATCTATCTATCTATCTATCTATCTATCTATCTATCTATCTATCTATCTATCTATCTATCTATCTATCTATCTATCTATCTATCTATCTATCTATCTATCTATCTATCTATCTATCTATCTATCTATCTATCTATCTATCTATCTATCTATCTATCTATCTATCTATCTATCTATCTATCTATCTATCTATCTATCTATCTATCTATCTATCTATCTATCTATCTATCTATCTATCTATCTATCTATCTATCTATCTATCTATCTATCTATCTATCTATCTATCTATCTATCTATCTATCTATCTATCTATCTATCTATCTATCTATCTATCTATCTATCTATCTATCTATCTATCTATCTATCTATCTATCTATCTATCTATCTATCTATCTATCTATCTATCTATCTATCTATCTATCTATCTATCTATCTATCTATCTATCTATCTATCTATCTATCTATCTATCTATCTATCTATCTATCTATCTATCTATCTATCTATCTATCTATCTATCTATCTATCTATCTATCTATCTATCTATCTATCTATCTATCTATCTATCTATCTATCTATCTATCTATCTATCTATCTATCTATCTATCTATCTATCTATCTATCTATCTATCTATCTATCTATCTATCTATCTATCTATCTATCTATCTATCTATCTATCTATCTATCTATCTATCTATCTATCTATCTATCTATCTATCTATCTATCTATCTATCTATCTATCTATCTATCTATCTATCTATCTATCTATCTATCTATCTATCTATCTATCTATCTATCTATCTATCTATCTATCTATCTATCTATCTATCTATCTATCTATCTATCTATCTATCTATCTATCTATCTATCTATCTATCTATCTATCTATCTATCTATCTATCTATCTATCTATCTATCTATCTATCTATCTATCTATCTATCTATCTATCTATCTATCTATCTATCTATCTATCTTTAGTTATTACAAATTCGAGTTAGCCATTTAACATCATTTAGTAACTACCCAATAGGTCCATCATATAATTATGGCAAAGCAAATGCTGCATTAAAAGTGAAAGTTATGTTTTCAAAAACCTTTAAAAGGTAAACAAGTCACAAGTTGGTACAGAAGATTTTATCTTTTAACCCGCTATATTTATCTTTCGCCACTGGCTAGTTATTTCTACTTAAAAATTATTAGATTGTTTCTCGCGAAGGTAACCACAACTACAGAGCTAGATATAACTGGCATATCCTGTCAGGTTCAATTGGATATTCACTCACGTGGCTTTTGTATATTTTTGCACCGTCGTTAGCGCGAAATATTTGCAACTGAGCAAAGTAAGCGCTGTGCATAAGCACAGTCGGATCATCTGAAAGATGATAAATGTAATAGTGGGGGGCGAATGTTTTGCCAATTTTTGTATTATCCCGAGCTTTATGCAAATGACCTACATTGAAATTACTATATTTATTCCAACTTTAGAAGAGTTAATAATGTTTATTTATAGTTTCTTGCCTTAACAGAAACTGTTTTAAGTTAGACAGAAAAAATTTTATTATTGCACTCACAGCATTTGTTAATTTGGAGGATGAATGAAACGGGATAAATAGGAGGGTTCAATTGCACTACGCGACAAATACTCGTAACTTTACGAGTACACCGGCTCAATCTCAGTTTTTGTTTTTCCCGAAAATTAAACTCCAAAAACTTCAGTTTATGTGGTTAGGGATTTCATGCATTGTAAGAGTAAGTGCTTATGCGGAAAAGTTAATTTCATTTTGATTTTTAGTATAACAAATTTTTTAGAGCTCATCATTTTGACGGTTCAGTGAGTTCACAAAAAATATTTGTTATGTAATGTTTTTTTTTACTTTTAAAGTTGTTATTTTGACATTCCTTTTGAAACATACAGCTTTTTCTGAATATAATATATATCCCTTTTGCATCGCGAAACTCACCCCTGGCAACCGTGGAGACGGCCTGCAAGCTAGTTAATATAGCTCCTAAGCAGGTAAGCAGCTGGTGATAATGGAACGCGTTAAATCGAGCCATTTTCACAATGTAGCATAGGAGTTTATTTATTGTATGGTTGAAATACTATGGCGGTGAATCAATTCCACTGCGCATTAATTTGTTTGTTGCGGCTTTGAAAATCTAGAAAATTTAAATTGTACCAGAAAAATTTACGGGTCGTTTTTGAAGTTTGCTAAATCCGGAATTTTTGTAACGACAAAAATGCACAACTGACGGACTAACATATTTACGGCCAAGGACACCTTAAGTAGAAGGACGGTACATAGTTCGATAGAGTAAGAAGGCAGGAACCACATATCAAAAGATGAGATTTGCATCTGCTTCCAATCGAGCGCAATCTTTAATTTTGTCGAAAAAACTGCAAATTTCCTATCTCCGTAGTGTATTTTTTCGCGAAAATTAGACTTCAAAAACTTTCCAAGAAACGAAGTGTCCCGTCCTTCTACTTAAGGTGTCCTTGATTTACGGCAAGAAAAATATAATTAAATTAATTAATCAACTAACTTACCAGCCAACGAGCTAAGTTATGACTAATTAATTTAAAAGATCGAATAACTCTAAAAAACCATAAAAGTAATTCAGTATCAAGCTAAAAATGTTAAGTAGCTCACCAGCCCAAAAATTTTAAACAAAATTATAATTAAATTTCTACAGGCAATCTAAATAAAATATTTATGGAAACTAAAAAAATTTATGACTTCATGACTTAAAAAGCATGATAACTTGTTTATCTACAAGCCAATCGACAAAAATGTTGTCTCTAACTAACCTACTCCGGGTGTCCGGAAAGTAATGTGAGAATGTAGTAGTCTGAGTACTTAAAAGCGAGCTATCAATATGGGAAGCCAGTATTTTACAAAAATAGACTATTAATATATCGATGGCATTACAGTTTAGATTCTAGCTTCAAAATCCTAGGCATAACTGGCAACTATTTCCCTTGATGCCAAGCCAGTGCAACGCAGACGTGAACCTGCAGTTCCCACTTGTTTTTTTGCATCTTGCTTCGAGATGAGAACTTTTCAAGCTTTCGCCTACACGAGATTTAAGCTTGGTAAAGCTGCGACTGACTGCCACGAAGAACTTTTAAAAGCGCATGGAGATTCGGCACCCGGCCTGTCATCAGTTTACCGATGGCACTCAAGGTTTTGAGACGAGTCCTTTCCTTTGGCCCAAGCTGCACGGACTGGTTGGCCAAGATCAACTCGAACACCGGAGCTGATCAAAACCTGCCGGACTCTAGTTAAAGAGGATCCGAAAGTAAGCATTCGAGACTTTGCTGACTTCATGGAGGTCGGGAAAACTATTGTGCATGAGATCCTGACCGAGGACCTGCACCTTCGAAACGTCTCTGCTGTTTGGGTTCCGGCATGCCCTATCGGAGGATAACAAGGACCGCGTTGCATTGGGCGAGAGGGCTTGACGAAGATTGCTTGAAAATGGAGGTTCAGCGACTTGTGGACCACTGCCAAGCTGTGATTAACTTAAAGGGCAACTACATCACTGATTAAGGCAATTTTTACTGTTCTACTGTTGTTTTTAACTATTATTTTGGATATATTCTTATGACTTTCTGCACACCCGGAAAGGCATAACCTTCATTAGTGACTTAATGTCTAACTTACTGACTTTAAAACATCCTTGATTTTTGCAGATTACTATCAATAGACAAACATTTCAGTAGTATCAGAGGCCTTCATAACAAAATTATCTTTCAAATTAAAATGTATTGAATACTTCTGCTGCAAATAAAGCAGGCAACGCCTGTACTTTAATAACTCTAGCTAAGAAATGGCGGCAAAGCTAAATGCGTCGAGAGACATTATTAATTTATTAAACACCTATTGCGATTTTCAATTAATCAATAATTATTAATTTAACAATCCAAATCCGTTGCAGCGGCAAAAATAAGCTTAAGAATTACAGCATGGATTCTCGCTAAAATGACAAGTACAAAGTTAATTTTGCTGCAATACATGTGGAGTGTCTTCTCAGTTATTTTTTGGGGCAGAGGAAACGCATCTATTTTACCAATGCGGTTCATTGCTACTACAAGTATGCTGACAACAAATTGTTCACTCAGTGCTCGCAAGTTCGATACGTCAATGCGACATTTTCTCTACAATGCTCCATCTGCCGTACGCAACCGTGAGGGAGTCTGGTGCGCCTCCATCTGCTGCTCATAAATGCGTATCAAGATCTGCCTCGTTAACCACAACGGGTTGCACCTGGTGGCGTCCGGTTGGCCGAATATTTCGAAGGAACAGCACCACAGGATGGATCACGGATACGCAGGTAAGACCAGCGAGAATGTAGTTAATCTGCGAGGGAAACAATAGTACGTAGTAGTACGAATAGTAGTAGTATTATTATTATCATTATTATTATTATTATTATTATTATTATTATTATTAGTAGTAGTAGTAGTAGTAGTAGTAGTAGTAGTAGTAATAGTAATAGTAGTAGTAGTAGTAGTAGTAGTAGTAGTAGTAGTAGTAGTAGTAGTAGTAGTAGTAGTAGTAGTAGTAGTAGTAGTAGTAGTAGTAGTAGTAGTAGTAGTAGTAGTAGTAGTAGTAGTAGTAGTAGTAGTAGTAGTAGTAGTAGTAGTAGTAGTAGTAGTAGTAGTAGTAGTAGTAGTAGTAGTAGTAGTAGTAGTAGTAGTAGTAGTAGTAGTAGTAGTAGTAGTAGTAGTAGTAGTAGTAGTAGTAGTAGTAGTAGTAGTAGTAGTAGTAGTAGTAGTAGTAGTAGTAGTAGTAGTAGTAGTAGTAGTAGTAGTAGTAGTAGTAGTAGTAGTAGTAGTAGTAGTAGTAGTAGTAGTTTTTCTACGGTTCTTGCAGCTTTTCTACATGTACGTTGTTGATTTTGTAGTTTTAAATAGTTAAAACCTTTACTCACTGTATCCGGATTTCGAGAACTTTTCATCCAGTTGGTTAGCGGCACCGTCAGAAACATGAAAGGCGCCGCTGTACAAATGATGCTGGTGTATACGATGCCAAAGTATTCCGGCTTGAAACTGCGATTTAGTTGATAATTTATGTATATTCAGTTGAGTTATTAGCAGATAAATACATGCACGATCTTTGGCAGACACTTACACTGAGATACAATAGCTACTAAGTGTTGTGAAAAGAAATGCTTTAAAAACCACTATGACGAAATACGATGGAATAAGGATGTCCGTTGTGTTCGGCAGCATCATCAAGCAGCTGATCACTCCAATAACAGCTGTCAGGCTGAGCGTTGTGACAGCATTAAGCTTGTAGGACCTGGGGACATTTTCGCGAACTGCAATTTGCATTCGATGAAAAAACTCTCTAATTTTTCCTATCTACAATACTTGGATAAATAGATCGATAGACAGATAGATAAATAGATTGATTGACAGACTACTACAATATATAATATAAGAAATCAACATCTTGCAAAAAACACGTAAATACACATGCAGTGTTAGATAGATACTCACGTCCAGGGATAAGAAGTTTTTGCAGCTGAAGCAGCAGACCCGGCAGCAGTGACAACAGCGGACTGGTTAGAAAAAAGTAGCCGTATATCGTGACATAGAAATCGACAAGTTCGTTGTTGCCTGACGTGATTACGTCAACGTAGGCATTTAAAGAGCCGAAGAAGTAGTTAAGTCGTAGATTATTGCAAATCATCCAAAAGATCATCAGGAAGTAATCGGTTGTCACAAGAAATTTTATGGCGTCGCAGCGTGACTGCTTTTCCTGGAAATTGAAGGCAATTGACGTCATTATTCTCAATGTACTAAGCCGCTTTTAAAAGCTGGCTCACATTACCACATGCAGTCCTCAGGGTCATAGATCTGTCATACCATTCTACAAATCAATCAAAACTATTTTTCTTTTGATTGAAACACTCTGTGGTCCGCTAAACTTCTATAGTACTGGTAGTAATAGGAACGGGCTTTCACGGCTTTCAATCTATCAGATATCCGAATTTTATTTAAACAATACATCGTCCACCCTAACCTCAGTGGCCGGAGCTGTTTCAGACGATTGCACAGCCTCAAACTTCTTTGCTTTCTCTTCTTGGTTTTTCTTTGAGTTTTGGTTACGCAGCGAGCTCAAGCTGACTGTTTTATTGGCCTCAAGGCCTGCGTCCACTTGAAGCCTGTTGTACTTCCCAGGATAAATTAGGATAGTCAGGCTGATGGTCAGAACGCCGAGACCTGTGTACACGCCGAATGCGGCGAAGCTGTTCACGTTGCTGCGTGATATTTGCTGAAAGCATTGTTAACTTAGGGATTTAACTCTGACTGATGATGTCCACTCAGTCAATCTGCACAGAAATGTACATGCTAAATTTTCTTTCTACCCCTAAGCGTACATCATTGTGAACCCCGACCTTATTGCACACCCTAATTATCCAGCCCAAACCGCTCATTCCGCTGAATGTACACTCAGCTAGTATTTTCTAACCCCGATGAAACCTCGCTCCTTGTCAACGTTCCATACCTGGATGTATTGATGCCATGTCTACGGGTCTATGGTTCCAATTCTATGCACTGGCTTACCACAAGCGCTGACGTCACCATAGTGCAGGCGCCAAACAAGCCGCTAATCATCGAAGTAACCACGAATGGGAACTTCACCATTGTTGCCAGCTGCAGATTGGACATGAGCACCTGGATTCCGGATATGCCAAGCATCATTGCGCCAGGAAATATCAGCCAATCAACCCCTGCGTTATTGTGAAAAGGGACAGGAAAACACCTTCTTCGAACTGTGACTGCTGCATTAATGGAGTTAATTGAGGTACATTTTCATGGCAAAGAAAAATTACAATCATGCCCAGTAAGTTACCAGAATTTTTTATCAGTTCTCAGCCTGCTTACGACATACCCACTGTCTTCAATTTATGACACAGGCGGTCTTGTAGTCCTTCATTTTCAAGTTTCATCAAATCAAAATGTTTCTAGTGGTCCTTTAATGTACTCCTGTGTCTTTATATCCCATGCCTTTGTTCTCTGGCCTTGTGCATCTTAGTTCTCTTGCGTCTTCCTTCTCCAGCTGTTTCTCTACCCATACGCTCGTATACCTCTCTGTTTCGAAGACTTATAATAAATAAAAAAATGAATTTAGACACCTGACCTTTTGACCAGATGAACAGCCCACGGCACAGCTGCAGCTTGTTGCGCGGCGCATCCGAGGGCTGTGTACAGCTGCTCAGTCCTGACGGGCTGGAGGGGCCACAACACCCACCCCAAAATTTTCCAAGTTCACACTGGTCCCCAATCTCAGCTGGGTGGTCTGAAGCAATGCAGGATTAAGTGCCTTGCTCAAGGGCAAACATTGTCTCCTAGGGCCGGGACTCGAACCCACGACCTTCCGGTCATAAGGCAGGTGCTCTAGCCACTAGGCTACAACTGAAGACTTATACTCGTACTAGGACTCCAATGCGTCTAGTGGTCTTTCGCTTTAACCCTAGTCTACTACGAGCTATCTTTCTAATCTCGAATAGAGAAAGTTGGCTCTCCCCCAACCTTTCTGTTTCCCTGGTGCCCTTCCTCTGTCTCACCGGGCTGCACCAGGGTGAAGCAGAGCGTTCCCAGGCCGAACAGCACCACGGCCACGCACTTGATGACGCGAAAGCCCCACCGGTCCAGAATAAGGCCGGACAGCAAATTGCCAAACGGCGTGATCACCTGGGTGATGGTGAACGCCAAAGTGATTTGGTCCCTGGCGGCCGAGCAGCCAACAGAGGAGTTGGCGGCAGCCGCAGCTGTGGAGTTGGTAGGGCACAGGTGCCGGTAGACGCCGCGATCGTTCAGTATGGGGACGAGTGACACAATGCCGTAGGATACGCCTGAGAATAGGAGACTCTCCAGCATTGCCAGGCCGATGGTGAGGCCGATGCGAAAATTCGAGGGCACAAACTGAGCCGCCTGTTTTTCGTTAGTAGCCATTTGTTAGCTGTGAAAGTCAGATGCAGGTTTGATTTAACCAAAAATAACATGCAAACAGAGCTAAAAATTGTGCAAAAAACTCAAATAACAGCAAGGGTGGAGGAGTGTTGAGGCCACGGAGACCGCATTGCTCAGCATGTAAGTATTTAACTTAGCGATATTGTCAGTGAGCATGGCGAAATAAGATATTAGGCAGCCATTAGCTATGAGAGAAAAAGGCCTGCATTTAATCTGCACCGACTCGACCTGTAAAAGCCCTTGCGGACCGCCAAAAAGTGGCAAGCGAGCAAGCTAAAAAATACATAATGAAAAGGCGCTTCTCGATAGTCCAGTTGACAGATACCAGGCTGAATTTCTTGTGCGCTTAAAAACTATTGATCACTTGAGCAGCATAGAAAGCTGCAGTGTAACTTATGAGTTAGTTTTCGGACAGGTCTAAGCGAAAAAATTCTTTCGAATAGGGCAGATAAGAGATTTAATAAAGTCCTCTCAAAATGCATGGAACTCTCGTCAAACGCTATCGCACCAGTAAATTCGAACATAAAAAGTACATCAATACATTTAAAGGTCGTGCTGCATTGCATTATCGCGACAGAGCTGATCGAACTCTTTAACTATAGGCGTCACCATGCTGGGCCAGACTCTAACGACCAAACTTGAAGGTGAAACATTTCTCTGTGTCTGGTGGATTGATCACACACTAATATTCG
The DNA here is from genome assembly GCA_950096795.1 of Macrostomum cliftonense. Taxonomy (NCBI): domain Eukaryota; kingdom Metazoa; phylum Platyhelminthes; family Macrostomidae; genus Macrostomum; species Macrostomum cliftonense. Next base: position 1,086,332 of record CATNEM010000167.1, read on the forward strand.
ACAATTTTACCGACCAGGTTATTCAAAAAGCTGAAATGTCCAAGAAATAATTGTAATCTAAGTGTGCCTAAGAAATAATGTTATGCTTATGTTCTAGCACCGAGTTATTCTATAGTGAGATATCAATGTGCCCAAATAAATTCCGAATAAACTTTTCTTGATATGCGAAATTTACTCTGATGGTTAGCAGAACAGCATATCAATGAGTTTCTTAGATGTGAAAAAACACAAAGATGTTAACTTACAGAGGTAGAGTTTGTCGAGATAGGAGACCCGAACTTTCAACTATAAGATAGCGTCTTGTTCAAGTCTCTAGGTTCAGGTTTTTTTTCAAGTAAAAGGTCCTAATTTTTTTGCCGGAAATGAAATCGCAGACGCCGTGGCAACATTTTATCATAGGAACATGTGATAGAGACATTGGAAGCAGCTAAAGTGCACATTTGTTGGATTCTAGGCTATCAACTGAACTTTTTTCGGGCACTTGCTACAGGTTTTAATCCAAAAAGGATTGCCTTTCACAACGGCCCTAGTGCCCAGCAAGTCTTGGTCGCCAAAATCAGGTAGTGTTCAGGCTTTGCCTTCTCGTGGCAGAGGATCGGTATCAGCGAGAAAAAAACATCTGTGATAAATTTTAATAACTTGTGCAGCAGTTTCATTTGTTTGATTGCCCAGCGGTGGTTGACAAAGTCGCCGACCTCGCCTAAGGGGATGTGATGGTGCTTCTCCTTGAGGCACTGTGGAGTCTTGACTTACTTGACTGGGACGCTTTCACATTCCCGAAATTTCACTTCGTCGGAAATTAGTGCATAGCATTTTCACTTTCTCGAAATTTCACTTTCGAGAAGACGGATGCCAATATTATACTTCTAGGCGTCCATGACAAGATAGGAATGACCACTGTGCAAATAACCACACGTATTCGTTTCGAAGTATCAGTTTTCGATACCGACATTCAAATGAAAGCATCATAAGACGAAAATTAGCGAAAGTGAAGTTTCAAGTAAGTGAAGTTTCGTCAAAGTGAAACGCCCTCACTTGACTTAGCTGCCGGGAGGTCCCCGAGGGGACGCAGCGGGAAGGCTAGGTAATGGGGAGAGGTGTCCTCTCTGAGCGGCCGGCTGCATACAAAAAACAACGACAGCGCAGCACTAGAGGAGCGAGGTCGACGCGCAACAACGCATAAACCAGGTGAAAACGAATCGGAATGCAGCGGTGAGTACGGCCACGCAGCAATGCAAATTCGTCAAGGGCGAGGCCTGCATGAACTGTGGCGAGATCAGCCACTTCGCCAGTGCATGCAGATCAAGCAAAGCTGGACAGATGAATGCCACTCTGGACAAATGGGAGAGCATGAAACCGCTGGTCGATGGGGACAACTCGACAACGGAGCAATATTCCACATCGCTAGCGAACACGGGAGCAGCAAGAACTCCAATCGAAGACTTAATAAACAGAGAGGCCAGCTGCAAAATTTTGGGCGCCAGCAGTTTCAGAAGCTGGCCCCAATACGGTAATAATCAGCCTCTGAAAAATTTAACCTCTACGATTTGTAGGAGGATCACTCTGCACTCTGCACCGGATCCCCCTGCACGACACCGCAGCATTATGTCGCCAGGGTTTAGTGCAATGGACGGCCACTGCCCAGTCGCTGTATCCGGCCCGGCCTACTGCAGCTAAGCTGTAGTAAATAGTCAAGTAAGCCTACTTGCTGTACTAATAGTAGTCAGGTGCTAATATTGCCATATTGCACGCTCAATGAAACTAATGCTTCATTGCACAATGTGCACGCGAGATACGAGTGTAAATCAGCAGTGCGAGCACGCATGTTCCTGTGATGCTGAAAAATGAATTCTGTGGGCGCGTGACTAGTTTAATCACGTTTCACGTGAAGCTCACGTAAATTTCCCAGACTGGACGCATAGTCTACTTTGTATATAGTGTGTGTTGCTATTTACTTCATGCTTACTAGCAAAATAAAACGTGAATTCTTTGCAGGCTTACTAACAATATCTAACAAATTACAGTAGCATTGATCGCTTGCTGAGTAAATTTATTTTTCCAAACGGAAATGTACTCTTTCTGCAGTGGAAACGGCTCACTCACAACCGTACTTTATTATCTCTAGCTTAGAGAAGGCTACAAAACTGAATGCACCGAAAGCCATTCATTTTTATGAAGCGGCTATTGCAATTCCTCATTTAATCAATTTTTAATAATTAAGCAATCAAGATCCGCGCCACCGGCAAACAATGCATTTATGCTTTCATAGCTACAGAATGGGATTCATTACAATGACAAAGACAAATTCACTTTCGCAGCAATTCGCTCGTACTCTCAGTTACTCTTAGGTAGTGTAAACGCATCCAATGGAGCACTGCAATTCTAGTTTTTATACTGACTGGCAACAATTTAATGTCTTAGCAAATACTTCTTTACTGAATGCTCGCAAGTTCGTTACGTCAATGCTTCATCTAACCGTCTGCAACCCAATGAGGGAGTCTGGTGCGCCTCCATCTGCTGCTCATAAATGCGTATCAAGATCTGCCTCGTTAACCACAACGGGTTGCACCTGGTGGCGTCCGGTTGGCCGGATATTTCGAATGAACAGCACCACAGGGTGGATCACGGATACGCAAATAAGACCGGCGAGGATATAGTTAACCTGCGAGGGAAACAATAGTAGCAGTACGTACTGGTATTTCATTTGTCATAGGTATTATAATTTATATTGCTTTTGTTGTCTTTATTCAATTAAGCCTTTACTCACTGCGTCCGGATTTCGAGAACTTTTCATCCAGTTGGTTAGCGGCACCGTCAGAAACATGAAAGGCGCCGCTGTACAGATGATGCTGGTGTATACGATGCCAAAGTATTCCGGCTTGAAGCTGCAACACAGTTGAAAACGGTATATTATGCCATACACCATACCATCAAAATGCATCATTGGCGGGAAAATAATAGCATATAAGCATAGAAAAGATTTCAGGCTACGCTAGTAAAACGTACACTGAGATACAATAGCTGCCAAGTGTAGTGAACAGAAAGGCCCTGAACACCGCTATGACAATGTACAAGGGAATGAGGATGTCCGTTGTGTTCGGTAGCATCATCAAGCAGCTGATCACTCCAATAACAGCTGTCAGGCTGAGCGTTGTAACAGCATTAAGCTTGTAGGACCTGGGAACGTTTTCGCGAACTGCAATTTGGTTAAAAGCGTTTAACCCGTGAGAGCATTCGACTTGTAAAAGCACCACGCCTGGTAGTACGAGCTACCAGGGCTTTCAATTGTTATTTCTTGGGCTCGATGACCATCTGTGCAAACTATTGTCCAAGACCTTTGACTGGCTCGATTATCCCCATGTAGCAATAAACAGCAGGCGCAAATCCTTATCGACAGCCTCAGCCAGGTGCATTAGGACTTACGGTAATCTTTAAAATATAATTAACTGCAACTAAGAACTCAACATCTATGCCAAGCACCTTGCTTATATCCTCAGTTTCAACTTTTGCTTTGGTATCAGCGAGATCCACATCACTCAACGTCCCTTAAAACATGGAGCTCAACGACTGTTTTCTATCCGAGTATTCTCAAAAGGCATTGCAGCTTTGCGTAACAGCTACATTTATTTACAAATGGACATATAGTTACACTAAATGCATGCATAAATGTTGGCAAATAAATACTTACGTCCGGGAATGAGTCGTTTCTGAAGATCAAGCAGCAGGCCTGGTAGCAGTGATACCAGTGGACTGGTAAGAAAGAAGTAACCATAGATCGTGACATAGAAATCGACCAGGTCATCCTTGCCAGTTGTGATTACATCTACGTAGGCATTTAAAGAGCCGAAAAAGTAGTTAAGTCGTAGATTATTGCAGATCATCCACAAGATCATCAGGAAGTAATCGGTTGTCAGGAGAAATTTTATGGCGCCACAACATGACGGCGCTTCCTGGAAAAATGTATTTTATTGACATTATCATTCTTAACGTAAGTTGCTTCTAGGAGTTTTTAATTCAATAGACAACCGCTTCTCGTTTGGAAAGACCCTGTACCTCAACCTCAGTGGCACCTGATGATTCAGACGATCCTGTAACCGCTAATTCTTCTGTTTTATCGTCTTGTTTTTTCTTTGAATTTTGGTTACGGAGCGAGCTCAAGCTGATTGTTTTATTGGCCTCAATGCCGGCGTCCACTTGAAGCCTGTTGTACTTCCCAGGATAGATTAGGATAGTCAGGCTGATGGTCAGAACGCCGAGACCTGTGTACACCCCGAATGCGGCGAAGCTGTTCACGTTGCTGCGCGATATTTGCTGAAAGCATTGTTAACTTAGGGATTTAACTCTGACTGATGATGTACACTCAGTCAATCTGCACAAATGTACAAGCTAACTTTCCTTTCTACGATTAGTGTACAGGTAAATTATTTTTGTCCCCGTATAACAAACTTTATTCTCCTTTAGAGTCGAATCGTTACAGCGTACATTCAATAATGAGCATAAATTTACACTCAGACTGTACATTCTAACCCGCTCGACCATCGCTCTATTTTAACATCCCATACCTCCACCCATGATGGGTCGATTACATTTGTATGGTTTAGATTAGGGCTTACCACAAGCGCTGACGTCACCATGGTGCAGGCGTCAAACAAGCCACTAATTATTGAAGTAACCACAAATGGGAACTTCACCATTGTTGACAACTGCAGATTGGACATTATCACCTGGATGCCGGATATGCCGAGCATCATTGCGCCAGGAAATATCAGCCAATCAGCACCTGCGTTATTGTGAAAACGAGGTCTTTTAGGGACTGATAGATATCCTCACCTTTTTTATTATTTTTTCTAAACCCAACTATTGTCTGCATTCATAGATTCACAATAATATACAAGCGCATATGCATTCGATGGCAGCGTAACTGTAAAATGCTGATGCTGTTAGCTTAATAAAAAATGCTACTGCAATTTTTATCATTGTTATCCAACGCTATACAAAGTATTGCAATACCTCACTATTCTAAAGTTCTGACAATCATGCTTGACTTACTACTTCTCTGTTCTAAAACTGTTTCTCTCTTTGTAGTGCTCCCCCTGTCTACAAGTTTTGTCGCTCCTCTGCCCCAATTGTCTAGTTTTGTCGTCCTCTAAGTATCCGGTATTATGCTGTGTTTCCGCGCATATCTTTGTTCTCTGGCCACATGTCTATCCTCGATCTGTTGCGTCTTTGTTCCCCAAATGTTTCACTACCTCTGTACCTCTCTGTTTCGAAGACGTATGCAAGGATTCCAATGAGTCTGTTGGTCTTTCGCTTTAACCCTAGTCTACTACGAGCTATCATTCAAATCTCGAATAGAGAAAGTTGGCTCTCCCCCAACCTTTCTGTTTCCCTGGTGCCCTTCCTCTGTCTCACCGGGCTGCACCAGGGTGAAGCAGAGCGTTCCCAGGCCGAACAGCACCACGGCCACGCACTTGATGACGCGAAAGCCCCACCGGTCCAGAATAAGGCCGGACAGCAAATTGCCAAACGGCGTGATCACCTGGGTGATGGTGAACGCCAAAGTGATTTGGTCCCTGGCGGCCGAGCAGCCAACAGAGGAGTTGGCGGCAGCCGCAGCTGTGGAGTTGGTAGGGCACAGGTGCCGGTAGACGCCGCGATCGTTCAGTATGGGGACGAGTGACACAATGCCGTAGGATACGCCTGAGAATAGGAGACTCTCCAACATGGCCAGGCCGATGGTGAGGCCGATGCGAAAATTCGAGGGCACAAACTGAGCCGCCTGTTTTTCGTTAGTAGCCATTTGTTAGCTGTGAAAGGTATTAATTTTGGAACGTCGGGTCTGAGCAAACAACAAAAAACAACGCTTAAGTAGCCAATGATAGCTAGGGTCGAATGTTGAGGCAACGCAGGCCAAAGTTATTTTAATCGGCGATTTTGGCAGTGAGAAGGGTGGGGGGAGACATTGCCAAGCTAGCTATAAAATAAGATAGAAAAGGCCATAATTTTATCTGCAACTACTCCAGCGTATAAAAACCCTTTTTCCATGCCGCGAAACAGCAGGAAAATAAAAAATACGACTATGTTTGGTTGCACTCAAAAGACTATTGAGCAAGTGATCGCAGTAGAGAGGGCCAGCCAAACATGGCTCCACGGTTATAAATCTAACTGGTGAGCCCACTCGCGTGGATATACGGCTATGGTTCGCTTGCAGTCTATAAAAATGAAAAAAAAATTCATTCCGAATCATTAGGACAGCTAAGACTTTTATTTCCCTTGGTATTCCACAAAGCTTTTAAATTAAATTATCGTTATGGCAAAAAAAACTGAATAGAAAAGTGCGTGCAACTTCATCAATTTTAGAGCATTGAAAGTAAATTTTTTGCGCGATGCATCAGTCTGTCTATAGTTTATTTATAAACGGTAAATTTAAAGTCCTGGACAATTTTAGCCAAAAACAATTAATTACGAGGATAATAAATATGCATTAAGGGACTACTTTCTCCCTTACTTAAAATTCCCTTACTGTTTACTTTAATCTAACAATTTAGAGCAGCTGGCCACTGATGGAAAAATCTATTGCGCTTGTGATGACGTACCGCATGAATCGTGCCCTGGGTTACTGGGGAGTGAAGGGGATGTGATTAGAAATAGAGATGTGCCTTTCTCGCTTTCGCATCCTTGTTTTTCGCTCCTCTCCTTTTCTCCTCTCTCCCCCTTGCGTACATTTGTGAGAGACCCTCTGGCTCTAGGGTCTCCGTTCGTGGCTCGACTTGGCTCTTTTGGGGCCGCACGTTTTGTCTTTAACTAAAGCAGTAGACACGATCCACAAAAGCACTAATCACGCGTCAGTTCACACTTGTAACTAAACTTCGAATCATACAATAGTAAATAATGCTTGTAATTGAATCGGTTATGTAGAAGGTTATTAAGTTTGAATCACAATGAAGTAATGAAATGATTGGCGAAGAAGCTTCTGAAGTTTTTGAAGGAGATCGAAATGCATATGGGTACAGTAATTGGGCAGAAAATTTGACAGTTTGTTGATTTGAAGAATATCAAATGAAACTTGTCCATTGTTGGTGACACAATGCATATACTATTCTTATTTCACATATCAAGGCCATAATAATAATAATAAATCATTTTTCTTATTTTGCTCCTACTCTAGATTCTTCTGATAATGCTCCTGCGAATTCTGGCGTTTTCGGTGTAAGTTATTTTAAACAAAATTTACAAATATTCTTTGCAAATAATGTCGCAAACATTTTTTATTTAAACCTCAATAGCCAAAATTTTTTACTTGAAAATTTTTAAAAAAGAAGATAAAATTTCTCTCTAAGAGTCATCTATACCATTGCGACAATTTAATTCACAAAATTTATTTCATTATCAAGAGGCCCTTTCAAGAAGCGATTCCAGAACCAGAATTTTGCATTTATTTATCATTCTCGTAGGTATGAAATCAGTTGTAATAATTTTTTTAACTCCCAGTTAATTTTACTTCTTGAAGACAAATAAAAAGAATCTCTAATCGCAGCCAATTCGTCAGTGAGAAGTGATGCTTCGAAAGACGGTTTTGCTTTCAGAAGCAAAATTGAAGTAATAAAAAGGCTAATTGAGCAACAATTTTTATTCTGTATTTTTTAGATATTTAATTAAAGTAGAACTCTAGTGAAGCATTTTTATCCTGGATCTAAATTTTTTATTTACTATACGAGTATAAAAAACTAGCATCGTGTTTTTAATACCTATTTTGGCAAAACAATTTTTACCTCTAAAATTGAAAAATAATTTAAATAATTGTCAATAATAACTTAAAAGGCTAAGCTACACAGAGTATGTAAAAAATATCATAATACAGTATTGTAGTGATCATTATCTTTTCAAAAGTTATAAAATATTCAAATTTAGATGTGTAATAATTGCAGCAACTAATAAGATATGCATTGGCATTAGCTTTTTATGTGTCTAGAGAGTAGAACTAACTCCAGATATTCAACGGCTGTAAAGTACACGTTATAGAAGATTTTGAAAAAAGCTGTTATTTTTATTTTATGATTAATTTTTTACCAAATCATGGCACTAGAGTAATAATCAAGAATTTTCGATTCAAATTTGTCAAGAAAATAACATTATGCAGCCATCTAATAAAAATTGATGTTTGCATAAATTTATGGAAACATGAGAAATTAATAATCTAATGTATTGATCTATTCAAAAGAATGAAACTCTTTTTAACAAATTGCAGAAAAAATCTTTTTTTTTAAAAGCATCTCGTCCGAGTCTTCACTTAGACAGCATGATCTCCGTCTCCTTGGCTGCGGCAGGCCCAGACTCGCCCTCCGCAGTCATCGACGATCTTAACGACGTTGTGCCTCTCGCCGATGCCGACGCCAATGACGACGACGACGATGAGGAAGACGAGGATGAAGACGCCTGCGGCGGCGACGCCATCGAGCTTTGCGTGCCGGACGCGGAGCACCCCAGCCTGGTGTGGTGCGGCCAGCGCAGGAAGCGGCCAATTCTCGTATTTCTGCCGCACGCTGTAGAACGCCGCAACCCGCAGGTGCGTCGCATTGGCGAGAAATACCACCTGGCATTCAAGATTGTTCGAACCGAGTGCAAGCTGCTTAAGACCATCCTGCTGGCGCATGGCTTCCACGAAACTCACCCGAACAGCCTGGACTTCAACCTGGTGTGGACTGGCGGCCACCTCAAGCCGTACAGTTTGCGCGGCATGACCGAATTCCAGAAGATCAATCACTTCCCGCGCTCATACGAGCTGACAAGAAAGGACCGTCTTTTCAAGAATGTGCAGCGAATGCAGCAGCTGATGGGAGTGCGGCATTTCGACTTTGCGCCGCCGAGTTTCATCCTGCCAGCCGAGTACCAGGACCTCTGCGCCTACCACCACACTGACAAAGGCCCGTTCATAGTCAAGCCCATCGCCAGCAGCCGCGGCCGCGGCATCTTCATCGTGAACAATCCGGAGCAGATCATGCTAGACGAACAGCTAGTGGCGTGCAAGTACATTGCCAATCCTCTCCTAGTTGACGGATTCAAATTCGATTTGAGAATCTACGTGGCGGTGACCTCGTACGATCCGTTAATGATCTACGTGTACGAGGAGGGCCTGGCGAGGTTCGCCACGGTGCGCTACCAGCCGGACGGGCGACAGCTGCGCAACCAGTGCATGCACCTCACCAACTACAGCGTCAACAAGCGCAATAGGGATTTTGTGCAAAACGACGATGCCCAGGTTGAAGACTATGGCAACAAATGGTCGCTGGGGGCGCTGCTCCGCTACCTGCGCTCTGAGGGCCACGACACGGCTGCGCTGATGATGCGAATCGAAGACGTCATCATCAAGGCCATCCTCAGCGTTGAGGCGGCCGTGTCCGCCGCCTGCAGAATGTTCCAACCGCATCGGGGCAACTGCTTCGAATTGTACGGCTTCGACATCATATTGGACGACGCGCTGCGGCCCTGGCTACTAGAGGTCAATCTCAGCCCGTCCCTCGCCTGCGACTCGCCGCTAGATTTTAAAATCAAATGTCACATGCTGAGCGACCTGCTCTCCCTAGTGGGATTCGTCTGTCAGGATCCCATGCTCCGGGTGCTGCACGCTCCCGGCGGCGGCGCCGCTTCCAGGTTAGTCAGTTTTAGCGCTTCCCCTTCACATTCGTCGGATTCACAAGCTTTCATACTACTAACTAAGTAGTTAAAAAATCTGACGTTTAAAATTTACATTTAATGCGTCGTGCAGGGCGGGCAGCGCTGCAGGCGGTGGTAGCCGCCCAGGTTCGGCCAGTTCCATTCGTTCCGGCGGCTCTGGCGGCGTCGGCGGCGGCGGCGGCGGCGGCGGCGGCGGCGGGCAGCCGAGCTTGGACGAGCAGCGAATGCTGCGCATAGCTAGAGAGGAATTCCGCAGACGCGGCGGCTGGCTCCGCGTGTTCCCCAGTGCGCACAGCTGGGACACTTATTCCGCCTTCCTGCACCAGAGTCCGCAGCAGGGCCAGGCCAATGCCGCCCTTCACCGCCTACTCTATCCTAAGCGCTGGCAGTCGCAGGTGGGCCAGCCAGTCTGTTTGCGTGTTTTCTGATTTGCTTTAGGAGAAGGGGGAGTTTTAGCTTAGTGGCTAGGACATCGGGTTCGAGCCCAAATTTTACCCAAGGTCGAACCCAAGGTCGTGGGTTCGAGTCCCGGCCCTAGGAGACAATTTTTGCCATTGAGCAAGGCACTTAATCCCGCATTGCTTCAGTCCACCCAGCTGAGATCGGGTACCAGTTTGAGCTGGAAAAATTTATTGCGGGTGTTGCGGCCTCTTCAGCCCGTCAGGACTGAGCAGCTGTACACAGCCCTATGCAGGATATCTGCAGATGTACGTCTGGTCGAAAGATTGGGTGTCTAAATAAAAAAAGTACTTTTAGGAGTGTTAATGCGGTAAAAGCATCCAGTGTTGAATTACAGAACGATATGAAAAAACGGATTCCCCCCACTCCAGGCTCAATCCCGCGCCGGCTCCGCCTCGGCGGCCGGGGCAGCCGTGCCAGCGGGCAAGCTGTCGCTGCACAGCATCTCCCCGGCCTCGCTGGCTGGCGCGCTGCGCACAGCGGCCGGTCTGGCCAGCCGGCAGTACGGCCGCATCCGGGGCGCCTATCGGACGGCGCTGCGACGCGTCCGACGCTACGAGAGCCGGCTGGATCAGGAGGCTCCGCCAGGCAACGCAGACGAGGCGAAGTCAAGGCGGCGTAGAGCGGAGCCGCTGGAGCAGCCGCTGGAGCAGCCGCCGCAGCCGCCAGAGCCTGCAGAACAGCCGGCGCCACCGCCGCCGAGCAGCGCCAACGCCAAACGGCCGCCAAGGCCGAAATCCTCGGTCCGGCAGCCTCAAACTCAGCAGTCCCCAGCGTCATCCAACACTTCAACCGCTCAGCCAGCAGCGCCGCCCATCGATCCGGAGTCTGTGGTGTCTCGCGGCGGCGCCATGTCGGCACTGCAGGCGCGTCAGGCGTTCGCAGCTTATTTGGCGCGGATTCGCCGGCGCCTTCTGGCTGACCAGGTGAGCTTGAGTCGGCTCGATTTCGAACTATAAACAGGAACCGAGGAAAACTTGCGTTGCAAAATCAGCATAACTTTTCTTCGAGTTCCTTTTAGCCTCTGTCTAAAAT